>BQNB010113868.1:0-5000 GCA_026074375.1 Tanacetum coccineum
TGCTACTTGTAGGCATTCTAAGATAGTAGGAAAGTAAATAAATCGCTATTTGCTTTCTACTGGTGATGTAGCACTTACAATGTTGACAAATCCAGTGGGAGCTTTGCGTTTTATTACTGAAATGACATTCATGTGAGGTTGTCAATTTCAGTGGGAGCTACAAGATTCAATTCCTTGTTAGTTACCCATATTATTTCTAAGCTTGCATTGAAATAATTTCATTACTTTCCGAATATGAACAACCATGGTTTTGAGGAAAATTGCATTTTATTTTATAAGATAACATGTTGCCTTCCTGATGTTGCTTTCCGAAACGTTATCTATAGAATAATAATCCACAACTCCTTATTAAACGTTATGGTTCGAAATCTACTTGTAATAACTATGACACTATCATATTGTTTATATAATCGAGCGCTTGTTGTACTGTTTATCTACTTTAGATAATGTTGTCTTGTACACAAGTGGGAGAAATCTTAAGTGTATGCAAGGAACAACATATAACAATATGATTATTCGTTTCTCTTGACCGAAAGGTAAGGAAACTAATAAATCTACTAGGACTTAAACACACAAGATGTTTGTTGCCCTATTACATTTAAAAGTCACGATATAATATAAAGATACTTCAACTTATTGACTATATGATTTAGTCAAAATAATTATGGTCTATTATATAATCATTATTATGAAGTATGAAATTAACTTGAAATTACAATTGAACTCAAGAGTTTACGTTCATGATTACTTTAGTTAATATAATTATGTTTACTTGTTAAGACATAATTATAAAGTCCTTGCATTAATCAATGACTTATAACATAAAGTATGTAGTAACATTGTTATGTCTTCTTGTTAATACATAAACATAAGGTCCTTGAATGATTCAACGACATATAATGTATACTTGACAATGCTTTGTTTTCTTGTAAACACATAATCAAAGAATTCTTGAACTGTTCTGTCTTCTTGTGAACACATGAACATGGAGTTAATATACTTATTCAAGAAACATACATTAAAGCATGCACTTGGTTGTTAAATAATTTGTATTCAAATTTAGCTTGACCCAATTGTCAAGTATTTGATCCAAAGAGAATTAAGTTATCTAAGAAATTCTGATGGAGTCTTACAATTCCAATACTCATAGAATACCACACTATCATGGTATGTCAAATGTGTTTAAACAAACTATATTCGTATTGTTTGATTTCTGATAATTATAATTGCTCTACCTCCTAAATCTATTAAGGTTAGAAATTTACGTGCGTCATGGATACACTCAATATAGTTCCAACCTAGAAGGTATACAGGACATTATCTATTTATAGATTAGGGATGAATCCCATTATGTCTTGATTAAAGTTCTAAAATTTGTTAATATCTTATGAAGCATATTATTAACAAGCTAGAGATGAGAACTGTAAAATGTATTTTGTTGTCCCAATTAAGAATAATTTATTGTTGCTTAAATACTTAGTGTTTAGAGAAATATCTATTCTTACAAAAGTAAGTGGGAGCATCTATAGATCTTGAAAATATTCAAGAACAAAATACATAACCTTTTGAATTCACTTGTTGATGTCATACTAAGGTTTAGCTGCATATACACGTACGTATGCCACGCATGAGATGAACCATGCGTGTTCACGTTCATGAACAACGTGCTAATCACATAAAACTTGGCCTACGAGACTAAATATCAAAGAAACATTTAAATATGAAGTGTACAAGTTCGACGCGACTTACAAAAGGTCCTAGGGCTTGTTTCGAGTATACGCGAGCAATGTGACAACCCCACGTATGAAATACACGACCAACCAATAAACCAAAGCTCCAAAGCTTAGTGTACAGCCAAATCTTGGCTCGTAAACCTTCTTGTGACCTCGTGTGAATATCCTAGGAGTTATTTTGGGTGCGAATAGAAAGTGTAAAGGCGTTTGTTTGTGGTTTGTGATCCGACGCAAGAAGAGATGATATGTTTGAGTTGTTTGGGTGTTTTGTGATTTGTAAGAGTGTAAAAGGGTAAGAGTGAGTGAGTATTTATAGGCAAGGTTCCTAGTTACATAACCCTAGTCCTAAACAAACCAAAATCGGCTCTAATCCTAGTGGTTTTGCAATTTCTAGTTAACCACACCTTGTTTTGTTAAAACAACCTAAGTACATTCTTTAATTGCATAATCTAAGTACAAGATTACCTAAGATATGGAAATCTTAAGGTTTTGTGTAAATACATGCATGTAGCCGCGGTTATAAGGGCAAAGGGAGTCAAATGAGTCTTTATCCATTGTGTATTAGTTATCTAGGGAACATTAAGGACTAACATTAATTAAAGAGGGTTTGTACAAGTACTTAGGGAATCATTAGGAGATTTTCTAGTTGTTTTGATCCCATAATTCGGCCCTAGTGGGTATTAACACAAGAATTGATTTAATTTTGTGTTTAAGGTTTATAAGTGGGTATTGGTTTGAGTCTAGGTAAGTCTAGGTATTTCCGGGGTGTGTCCAAATGTATTTTATTGCGAAACGTAAGCCTTTTACGTGACCAAATAAAAATAAAATACGCAAAGTTAATAATTATCTTCTTAATAATTATATAACACTTGTTTGATGCAGACCTTAATTTATTTAATGACCGTTTACATTAATTGATTATTTCTAGTCTACGCGATTTAGCTTAAAAGTTAAATTAAAAGTAAACGCGTATCGGACCAAAATAAATGGTGACGAATAATAGGAGTCGTAAAATGACCTGAAATTGAGAAATGTTACAGTCTCCACCCGTTAAAAGAGCTTTGTCCTCAAAGCTTAAGACCTTGTAGTGGATGACGAAGCCTGGTTTGTGAAAAGCTGTGGGTATTTCTGTTTGAACGAATCTTCACGTTCCCAGGTGAACTCAGGACCTCTCCTAGAGTTCCAGCGAACCTTAACCAATGGTATCCGGCTTCGCTTCAATCGTTTGATCTCCCATTCCATGATTTCAACGGGCTCTTCCACAAACTGCTTTCACTAATTTTGCCTTAAGTTCACCATAGGAATGTGATCATGGCCGATGTCTTCATCACTAGACGACTATACATGTTCGTCGGGAGTCATATCATCGTCCATATGTAGCTCTTCAGGAATTGATGAGACAGACGTCTTGAGTCTTGTGTCAGTAGTCGTCCAAGCTGTATATTCAGCTGAAGCAGCTGTCTTTGAGGAGCTTGGATCAGCGGTGCTTGTAGACTGATCACTTTGGTAGGTGGATGGAGGAGGAGGAGGAGGAGGCAATTGAGACGATCCAGAAGCTCCTGAAGTTCTAGATGAACCTGCTAGTAGTGGAGGAGGAGGTAGCTGATGAGGTGGAGACCCAGGTGGTGTTTTTGGGTGAATCAACGTCTCTCTCTTTTCATTTCGGCTTCAGCAAATCAGATTAGACGGCCATTGTGATCACGGGCCAATGACTTCTCCAGAGCTTCGTACAAACATTTGTGATCTTCATGAGCTTGGTTAGATTGGAATTCCCACACCTGCGGATGATGAAGAATCTCCCTCCATTCGGCTTCTGGCAAGTCTCTGCAGCGATCCCCGAGAGGAGCTAGAATAGCCCAGTTAACAGCATTAGTGATGATATTCATACCATCACTTGCTCACCTAATGTAGGATAAAGATACATCTAGCTTGTACAGATACTTGACCCCTTGTTTGTCTAATCTTTCCTCCAGGGCTTGGTTTGCCTCCACCATATCCGCCATATGTTGTTTAAGTTCTCCAATGTGCTAGATTAAAATCGAATCTGAGGGGCCTTGTTGTGGTTGAGGTGGTATTGGTGGAAGATTTGTTGTTGTCGTTGTTGTTGTTGCGGTTGCGGTTGCTGTTAATGTTGGTAGTGGTGCTTGAACCGCTATGGGGACAGGTGAGAGACTGTGAGATCATGACTGGGGTGGACATAGAAAAAAAGAGGACAAGAAGGAGGTGTCCTTGATTATGCGGGAAACGGTGACCAATGACTGAACCTTCTTATTCATATTGGTTTTCTCAGGTTCATCTTCCTGTGACTTCTCCACAAGGAACTGATCGGCGAAGCTGAGTTCCTTGTCAAGATTTTGTAGAGAAGACAGGGTTCCAGCTGAGCTCGCAGGTTCCTCAAGTCTTACTTCACCTTCAGTTGGGAGTTTAAGGTTCTCCTGAACATTTAGATATGTCCTTTGTAGTTAATCTTTTAACCGGTATTATGAGATTGCATTTGCTCAAGGTTGGTTGATTTGAAGTATCAAGGCTTCAAGATCCATGTGTTAAAAGGTTTGGTCCAGCATGTAACAACATGACTGATGAGGTTGCGGGGCACTTCAGCATCACCAGGGTTTGGTCCAGCCTGGCCTTCATCATGTTCACCAGGGTTTGGTCCAGCCTGGCCTTCATCTTGAACTCCAGCAACAATCCCTGGTACTTCTTCATCAGAATCTATCTCACTATTTGTCAGCCTAATTTCAGCATATAGTGAAGAAGATTCATCATGACCAGTGGGTTTAGTTTGTGTAGAAGTGTGCCTCTGAAAGATGTACTGATCTGTAGGGCTTTTTTTTCTTTGGAGTCTGAAGGTTAAGTAGATCAAGGGTAACTTGTTCATCACTGACTTTCTCTTTACCCTTTCCTTGAACCTCTAGAAGCGGTTGAAATTTTCCAGATTCAGGTTCCTTGATCACTACCGGTGGAAGTGGACCCTAATGAGTCGAGTGAAATTACTTTAAGCTTTCTTCCACTGCCTTTTGCAGATCAGCCTCTTCATCACCAATCTTGGGTTCATTCTCTGGAACACCTTCGTCAACAAATTCATCGACCAACTGAAGAGAGCTCTTTTTCGTTCGCTTCTTCAGCACCTTACCAGCTTTAGATCGTTTGGCTGGAGATGGCGCCTCAGATGTCTCTGTAACCAGCTTTCGTTTATTTTCCTGAGGCTTGGCAGGTGCAGGTTTAGGTTTCTTGGTTGCTGCTATAGGTGCTAAGGGCTTAGATTGC
>BQNB010113868.1:10000-21860 GCA_026074375.1 Tanacetum coccineum
TTAGTGCAACTATTTACTCCTGTAGAAGGAGGCACAGGGACATTAGTCTTCTAACAGTTCAGTTGCTCTATAGGTATGTGTGTGTTACTTTTTGACATTGCACATTGTTCCTCAAAAGTGACTTGCTTTTTCTTAGGTAAAGAGGTAGAAGCATGCTTGTTATCTCGTGTATTTAGAGCTTTTGGACAAGTGCTAATCACATATTCTAACAATTCCTGAGAGTGTTTGGTGTAACGGCAAGGTGATGCAAGTGAGCTATCTAATGGTCTTTCAACCTTAGCTTCCTCTACGATCTCGCAAAGGGTTTCTACACTTTCCTTAAGGTGTTTGAGATAAACTAGATGCACTTCCCTATTGTTCCTATTGCGAGGGGAAATAGGTTCAACATCTATAGCATACTTTCCTGGTGCAAGAACTTTTGGTTTTACATGATCCTTATTGACACATGACAGCTTATTCTGTTTTTGGACCTTTAGACTCGCATTTTTAGTTAATAGGCAGATGTCTGTTCTAGATGCTTAGCAAGCGTAATCTTAATAGAATCATACAATTCCTTGTAATGCTGCTTAATCTTTCCATTTTCTGCCCTAAAAAGCTTATTTTGTTCTTGAAGAACATTGATTTTTTTAGTTAATTGAGTGATCTGAAAGTCTAAGGTCCTGAAATCAAGTGTACGGTCTGCTTCACTACGGGTTTCTTTCAATTGAGAGATTTGCATTCTCAATTTTTTGATGGCGTTGTCTTTTCCTTGAATTGAGGCTTTCATCTTTTCGATTACAAAAACTGAGTCAAAATCAGGAACATCTTGAGTGGGTGGAGATGTGTTGTTTCTAAAACTTTCTTTAAGATTTTGATATTTTAACTGTAGATTTAAATGATTTACCTCAAGATTGGAAAACCATTTTATTAACTCATCATGATTATCCTTTTGAATCTTATCACGTAAATTAGAAAGCTCAACTTCAAGTTCCAGACAACGTGCTTTAAGACTGGTGTGGGCATCATGCATTTCAGTAAAACTAGATACATTAAGCTCAGAATTCGTTGCAACATAAAACACTTCTTTGGACAAGCAGTCAGCAATTAAATTATCATTAGCAATAAGAAGGTTTTTCCGTTCAATCTCATCATGTTTCCTATCTACACCATTTTGGTCAACCTCAGCTTCCAACTCTTCAAAAATATCTTTCATTTCTTTAATTTCTTTAGTTAGAGCCTTTTGAATGCCCTCAAAATGTTCTTTAAGTGTTTTGAAAAATGGAATGACCTCGGTGAGATAACATGCCTTGGTTTGTTCAAAACCCCTTTCCCCTTCAGTGAGCCCCGTTGGTGTGATTCTCTTGTTACAAGTTTTTTCAAAGTCCGAAAAGAGTTGTATTAGTGCAAAAATGTTAATTTTTACTTGACTCTTTGTTGGAAGCACCCTTGGGACAAGCGTTGCAGGTGTATTTGGAGGATACACCGTCAACGCTTTGATTGGCCTTGAGGCTGTGGCCTGCGTTTTGAGAGCTTCGGCTTTCATCTTGATGAGATCTTGAGACCAAAATATTTGCTCAGGGGTCAATTGTTTCTGTGGTGTGAAAGTCGCTAAATAATTTTGAAAAATGAACGTTTTAAATGTCCCTTCAAAAGTAAGTAAATAGATTCGACACATATAAAATGCGGTTAATCCCGCGTAGACTCATGCTATTATTGCAAAAATAGTGAATACATACCAACTATCATTAAGAATTTCATCTTTCGACCAAAATACAAGCAAGAGTTGAATACCACAAAGAGAAAGTGTACTAATAAAAAAAATTTTTTAGTATTGGTCCATTGTTTTTGTTAAACCCCCCATAAGACCCATAATCTGAACTTTTTTGGACAATATCCAACAAGAGTTTCCTTGAATGAAAATAACGATCCCGACCCTAATACAATAACGCTTTTGATTAAGCATGCGTAATCAAAAAAATAAGGCTACTGCGATAAACCCCATACCTAGAGCTAACATCAAATAACCCAAAAAAAATATTAAAAAAAAAATTGAGAATTGTGGAAGAGGCTACACCCCTCTTAATGTTCCTTTTTGAGCAAGAGCTAAAAGAGCTCCCTAAAAAAACCGTTATTATCCTATCAAAGAGATAAAATTCATTATGTGGGGTATGATATGAAAAGAGGCATAAAGTCGAGCTACAAGAAATATTCCCCGCTGCTACCATCGTTAGCAGCATGTATAGAGAGCCGAAATAGAGTCGCCCTTCCATTGCATCAGGTAACCCATACTGAAAGGGGGAAATTGGTGCAGATTTAGCAATAGCACCGGCTAAATAATAGAACAGCGCACAAAGAACAAATAAAAAATTGACCTCATTATTCGAAATCAGTTATTCAATATTTGGGAATAAATCCACGAAATTTCCAAAACTCCCCGTTACCCAATAAAACCCTAAAATGCCTAATAATAAACCAAAATCGCCAACACGATTAGTTACAAACGCTTTTTGACAAGCCTTTGCTGCAACAGGTCGTGTGAACCAAAATCCTATTAATAGATACGAACACATTCCAACTAATTCCCAAAAAATATAAATTTGTATCAAATTTGAACTAGTAACTAATCCCAACATGGAAGTACTGAAAAAACTCATATAAGCAAAAAATCTCAAATACCCGTGATCATGAGACATATAATTATCACTATAAATAAGAACTAAAATTCCAACAGTAGTGATTAATATTGACATAATAGAAGTAAGTGGATCAATCAAGTATCCAAATTCTAAAGAAAAATCATTATTATTAATCCAAGACCATACATATTGATAGACAGAACTGCTATTTATTTGCTGAATAGAAAGATTTATGGAAAAAATCATGACTATACTTAACAATAAAACGCTCTGAAAAGCCCACATACGACGAAGACTTTTTGTTGCCGTCGGAAAAATAAGAAGTCCCAACCCTATTAACATAGGAACTGGAAGTGGAAGCAAAGGTATTATCCACGCATATTGATATGTCTGTTCCATAAAAAAAGTGTTTTTTTCTTAATTAATTGTTTCCGATTCACCGGATCTTAGCTCTTTCGAAAAAGTAAATAAAAAATAAAGATATGCACTAACTTATTTAATAATTTATATTTATATTAGTATTTATTCTGAGTCTTTTCAAAATTGTTCAAATATGCAAAACAAGAAGTTACAATTGGTCAAATGATATAACCAAGTGACATATAAAAACGAATACTTATAATAGGAAAATAAAAAAAGAATCATTATTATTATGATAATTTCTCGTAATAATATTATTCATATTCATAGAGCAAGGATAAAAATTGAGGCTAAAAAGAGTACTTGATGCTAATATGAATTAGAGGATTAACTAAGGCTTGGTCCTAATTGAAAAAAAACTCTCTTGATTTTAGTAGTTTAATTTAAACTCATAACTAAATCATTATGGGATTGATGTTTTTCCATTTCAATCAAAACAATTTATTTAGGAATATTGGAAAGTTTATAAGATTATAGCTCTAAAATGAACTTTTTTATCGAGCAATGGGGATAAAAATGACTGAGATCCATTTTTATCAAACTACATACCCTTTAAACAGATTTTTTACTAGTCTCCATTCAAGTTTTAAAGTTAGTGTATTTTTTTTTCAGTTTTACTAAAAAAAGACTCAATTTATTAGGCAAAAGTTTACCAATTTTATTTACATGTAAATAAAAATTATAGAATGACTACAATAAAGGTAATTTTAGTTTCTTTATTTCTTTGATTTCTATCCCATTAGCAGATGAGATATAAACAACGATGAACTAATATTTCCAACCAAAAATTTTTTGGTTTTATACAAATTATGTATGGCAAATTATTGTATATACGAGTCATTTTTGATAAAATTTTCACGATCTTTTGATGTATCTAGATTCTAATAGAGAATCTTTAGAAAAAAAATAAATAATGAATAAGATAAGAATAATAATTCGTTTTTGAACAATAGATGTCTTTCACATCCAACTTAACAATGACTAACTTCTTCTTTTTTAAATGGCAGTTCCAAAAAAACGTACTTCGATATCAAAAAAGCGTATTCGTAAAAATATTTGGAAAAGGAAAGGATATTGGGCGGCATTAAAAGCTTTGTCATTAGGGAAATCTCTTTCTACCGGGAATTCAAAAAGTTTTTTTGTACGACAAACAAACAAGTCCTAAAATATTATATTGGAATAATTTTGAATGGATTTGACTAAAAAAATTGGATCAGTAATTTGTTAATTTAATATTAAAATTAATATAAAATTAACAATTGGCAGTTCCTATTCTAATCAATATGAAATAGACTCTTAATCTTATAAAAAGAAGACGTATTCTTCATTTCTAAATTATAAAATAAAAAAGAATATAATAAATATATATATAAGATTTTTTATTTTAGTATATTTTCATTCATATTTTGGTGGTGGGGAGTCTTCTTTTCCCCATCGACCTTTACAAGAATAAATAATGAAAAAAAAAATGATATTTATCAGGAAGGGCAGATAGAATATTTTTAGTTCAAATTAATTAATTGTTCAAACTAATCCATTCCGTGTTAAAGATTTTTGGATCACTTTCTGACTTCTTAATTTCTTATATTATAATATTAAATTAAATTTATTTTCCATATATATCCAATTTTCAGCCCAATCAATAATCAATAAAAGAACTTAATTGTTGAGATATTATGTACAAGTGGCAATTTGGAGTAATCCAAAATAGACATATTTTAGATTCATTGATAAAATTGAGTTTGTGTTTCAAATGGAATTTATTAAATCAGATAAACCAGAAATAATGACAATAAAAGAAAAAAGTTTTTTAGTCTATCGAAGAATTCTATAGTTGCAAAAATCGTATTTTAGAATCGGCTAAACTACGTCAAAGCCCTAAAACGAGACACCTTAAAGAAACTACTGAACCTTTAAATTGACTTTTTTGAACTCTTTTTTTTTTCTTTACTAAAAAAAACTTATTTGAGTGAATTGACTTGTTCAATCTCGACGATTGAATATAAATAGGTTATTATGAGTTCGAGCAAGCCGCTATGGTGAAATCGGTAGACACGCTGCTCTTAGGAAGCAGTGCTAGAGCATCTCGGTTCGAGTCCGAGTGGCGGCATGCCATCTTCTAAAAGATATCAAATAGATCCTATAATAAAATTAAATTAAATTCCCAATTTATATTTCTTAATTAATACGGGGGGATTCCCCGTTTTTTCATTTTTATGATATTTTCAACTTTAGAGCATATATTAACTCATATTTCCTTTTCTATTGTTTCAATTGTAATTACAATTCATTTGATAAGCTTATTGGGCAATCAAATTAGAAAACCATATTATTCGTCAGAAAAGGGGATGATAGCGACTTTTTTATGTCTAACAGGATTGTTAATAACTCGTTGGATTGATTCGGGCCATTTTCCACTAAGTGATTTATACGAATCATTAATTTTTCTTTCATGGAGTTTCTCCCTTATTCATATAGTTCCTTATTTCAAAATAAGAAAAAATTATTTAACAACAATAACTGCCTCAAGTACTATTTTTACCCAAGGCTTTGCTACATCGGGTCTTTTAAATGAAATACATAAACCCACAATATTAGTACCCGCTCTACAATCGGAATGGTTAATAATGCACGTAAGTATGATGATATTGAGCTATGCGGCTCTTCTTTGCGGATCATTATTATCAGTAGCACTTCTAGTCATTACATTTAGAAAACTTTTTTATAGTTCTAAAAGTAAGAATTTATTAAAATTAAATGGGTCATTTTCTTTTGGTGAAATCCAATACAAGAATGAAAGCAACAATATTTTTCAAAAAAAAGCTTTTTTTCCTGTTAACAATTATTACAAGGCCCAATTGATTCAACAATTAGATTATTGGAGTTATCGTGTGATTAGCCTAGGATTCATCTTTTTAACCATAGGTATTCTTTCAGGAGCAGTATGGGCTAATGAAGCGTGGGGATCATATTGGAGTTGGGATCCAAAGGAAACTTGGGCGTTTATTACTTGGATCGTATTCGCAATTTATTTGCATACTCGAACAAATAAAAATTTGCAGGGGACAAATTCTGCAATTGTGGCGACTATAGGTTTTCTTATAATTTGGATATGCTATTTTGGGGTCAATCTATTAGGAATAGGGCTACACAGTTATGGTGCATTTACGTTAACCTCTAGTTAAACTAAAGAAAAGTTACAAACAGAATACGGTATATATAAAAGACTTTGCGTCAACCGGCGAGAACCATGTGAATCAAGTAGTGTAGTGATTCACGCGGTTCTCGCAAAGACCAAGCGGATTGGGTGAAAATTCAAATTCATATTTTGTTTTTACTTTATTTTAAATTTAATAAAATAAAAATACTTTTATTTTTTCTTTAAAAAACTATCTATAAAAATAATTAGATAGAATACCTTCAACCTTGTCAACTGATAGTGAAAGAACAAAATCGGGATACATACCAATACCTATTACAGGTAGAAAAATGGAGATGGAAACAAATAACTCGCGCGGTCCAGAATCAAAAACATAAGAGTTTGGAGTATTAAATAACTTGTATCCATAGAACATCTGGCGTGACATAGATAATAAATAAATAGGAGTTAATATCATTCCAATTGCCATTACAAAAGTGATGGCAATTTTGGGCATTAAAAGATATTTTTGACTGGTAATTATTCCTAAAAAGACTATAACTTCTGCAACAAAACCACTCATACCCGGTAATGCAAGGGAAGCCATGGAAAAGCTACTGAACATCGTAAATATTTTTGGCATGGGGATAGCTACTCCGCCCATTTCGTCGAGATAAACAAGACGTATTCTATCATAACTCGTTCCTGCCAAGAAAAAGAGTGCAGCACCAATAAATCCATGAGAGATTATTTGTAAAATAGCTCCATTGAGTCCCGTATCGGTTATAGAAGCAATTCCTATAAGTATAAAACCCATATGAGATACCGAGGAATAGGCTATTCTTTTTTTTAAATTACGTTGGCCGGGAGATGTTGAAGCTGCATAAATTATTTGTATTGTACCTACTATCATCAACCAAGGAGAAAATATAGAATGAGCGTGTGGTAATAATTCCATATTAATCCGAATCAATCCATACGCTCCCATTTTTAATAAAATTCCGGCTAGAAGCATACAAGTACTGTAATGTGCCTCTCCGTGGGTATCCGGTAACCATGTATGTAGGGGTAGAATCGGTAATTTGACAGCAAAAGCGATAAAAAATCCAATATAGAATATTATTTCCAAAGCCACAGGATACGACTGATTAACTGATGTTTCAAAATTTAATGTTGGTTCATTAGAACCATATAAACCGATACCCAGAACTCCCATTAAGAGAAAAATGGAACCCCCCGCCGTGTACAAAATAAATTTTGTGGCTGAATAGAGAATTAATTTTCCTCCCCACATGGTTAGAAAAAGATAAAGGTCAATTGAAGAAAATGATCCTATTTGACCACTGTACATTGCTAACATCAAGAAATGGAATAATCGAGAATCCCGAGTAACAAGCCAGGCCGCTAAGGTAGCTAAAGTTGTGATAAATCCTGTTAATAAAACGGGTCCTATAGACAGTCCATCTATTCCTAATTTCCAACGAAAATCAAAAAAATCGATCCATTTATAGTCGTCTACTAGTTGGATTAATGGATCGTCCAATTGGAAATGATAACAGAATGCATAGGTTGTTAGAAGAAGTTCTAACATGCATATACATATAGTATACCACCTAATTACCCTATTTCCTTTATGGGGAAGAAAGAAAATGAAGGAACCCGCAAATATTGGTAAAACTACAATTATTGTTAACCAAGGAAATTTGTTCGTGGTAAAGACAAGATACGCTTGGACCATAAAAACATGTGCCCAAAAATAAGATATTTTTGGGCACATGTTTTGGCGGTAAAAAAAAATGGACTCAAGGAGAGGTTTCTGTAACGTATTAATAAGCTATACCCATACTGTGGGTTGTTTCATGCCATAAATAAACTCGAACACTTAAGAAATCCGTTGGGCAGGCGGATTCGCATCTCTTACAGCCGACACAATCCTCTGTTCTTGGAGCAGAAGCTATTTGTTTGGCTTTACATCCGTCCCAAGGTATCATTTCTAATACATTCGTAGGACAGGCTCGGACACATTGAGTACACACGATACATGTATCATAAATCTTTACTGAATGCGACATTAGATCGATATTTTTGAACGTAATAAAGTTTCAATCTAGTAAATTGATAAATGAATTATATATTTAAATACTAATACTAGATGAATCGATGAGTTACCCGGTTTTTTCTGGATTGACAGTGCCAAACTACTTTGATTTCTTATCTTTGTGATAACATGATCATACCTTACGTGGCACACATGCTAATTTGAATTGATTTATGAAAATTCTAATTTTATTTTAATAGGATAATATTACTTATTCAACAAATTAGCTTGATTTATACGAGTTGATTTTCTGTTACGATAAATTGATGAAACAATAGCGAGTCCAATAGCGGCTTCAGCAGCTGCAATAGCTATAACAAAAATGGAAAAAATTGCTCCTTTTAATTGACGACTATCAAAAAAATCAGAAAATGTTACAAAATTGAGATTAACCGCATTTAATATAAGTTCAAGACACATAAGAGCCCTAACCATATTTCTACTTGTAATCAATCCATATAGACCGACAGAAAATAAATAGGCACTCAAAACAAGTACATGTTCGAGCATCATTAACCAACTCCTTATCAATCTCGATTCATTTCAATATGAACAACAATTTAACCAATTGGATTGACTAGAATAATGAAATAAAGGAATATATTGGGAATAGATCAAACTAATAAAGACTTTCTATTTTATATCCAAAGTCAAATAGAAAAAGGAAATGCATGGGATAGCTCATAACAAGGTTTTTCCGGTTCTAAAGAGTTATTATTGACGAGCTACAGCAATTGCGCCGATTAACGCAACTAAAAGAATTAGTGAAATAAACTCAAACGGAATAAAAAAATCTGTTGATAAATGAATCCCAATTTGTTGACTATTACTTATCAGATCTTGCTCTATAATCTGGCTTGCTTTTGTAGTCCAAATAATCCCGTACCATGACGTATCTGGAATAGTAGTAATTAGTGAAAAAAAAATACTTGTGCAGACCACGGAAGTTACTCCATCTCCCACGGTCCAAAGGTGGAAATCTTTGGAATATTCTGAACCATTTATGAACATCACAGCAAAAATGATTAAAACATTTATGGCTCCTACGTAAATAAGGAGCTGCGCGGCAGCTACAAAATGCGAGTTTGATAGAATATAGAATAAAGATATACAAACAAAAACAAATCCCAACGAAAAGGCAGAATAAATGGGATTGGGAAGTAATACTACTCCCAGACCCCCTAATATAAGACCCAATCCCAGAAAGACTAAAAGAAAATCATGTATTAGTCCAGGTAAATCCATTATATATAAAATAAGAGATAAATAAATCAAAATCTTTCATAACTTTATTGACACCCGGTCAGGAAAAAAGAGGGAAATCCGCTTTTTTATAATAGTTCTTAATTATTATTAAATTAAAAATTCATGGATATGGATTGATGTAGATATAGTTATTGGCCTAATCTCTCGAAAGAGTAATTTAAATCTATATATTTGCAAATCCTCAATATAGTCATAGAAATCTATTTAATTTAATATAAATTAAAACATGATTCTCGTCTCCTAATCAATATAATCAATATAATTATGAATATATTAATAAAATTCTAGTTATTCACCAAATAAAAATTATTCACCAAATAAAAAGCCTCATTCTTTTAGATCAAAATGAGTTATTAAGTTTTTATTTCAGGCAAATTTAAAATTGTTCGAATTGTGTAATCGTCAATTACTGACATTGGTAACCGACCCAAAGCAATTTGATTATAATTCAATTCGTGACGATCATAAGTAGAAAGTTCATATTCTTCAGTCATTGATAAACAATTTGTTGGACAATATTCAACGCAATTACCACAAAATATACATACTCCAAAATCAATACTGTAATTAAGCAATCGTTTCTTTCTAATATCAGTTTCCAATTTCCAATCAACAACGGGCAGATCTATAGGACATACGCGAACACATACTTCACAAGCAATGCATTTATCAAATTCAAAGTGGATTCGGCCGCGGAAACGCTCGGATGTAATCAATTTTTCATAGGGGTATTGAATAGTTACAGGTAAACGATTCGCGTGTGATAAGGTAATCATAACCTCGACCAATATACATTGCGGCTTGTACTGTTTGTTGGCCATAATTCATGAACTCGGTTACCATAGGGAACATATCGTGAATATCTATAAAAATAGGATAATTGTTTCTTTCTCTTGTTTGGGACAAGTCTTGAATATAAAAGTATTTTTACAAAGAAAAAAGTTGGGAAGAAATTGTTAATACCCACTATAGCATCGGTTGATCAAAAGGTCCTTGTAGGTCACAGTGAGTCGTCCTTGTAGTGGGTATGAGGGTCGTCGGAGAGAGATTGATATTTCAGTCGAGGTCACGACCAATGTCGTGTATGTGTTTGTGTGTGTTTTAATTAAATTAAAATGTATTTTTGTGTAGTGTAGGTCGTCGGAGAAAGAAAGCTGATGTGGCAGAAAAAATGAAGGTCGTTAATGTTCACGATAGTGCCTAGCTTGAGAAATACGTAAAAGAATTTTCCATCCAAGATTTAATAATTGGTCAATTCTCAGCCTCGGTAAAGTCCATCTTACCTATATCGCTATTTTAGTTAGAGACGGAAATAATATTCAATCGCATATTAGTGTTTTCCTTTGAAAGTGTTTATGATAAAACTATGTAAGAAAAACACTTTTCATGACATTAAAGTAAAAAACCTTAAGAAGAAATTTTCTAATGTTTAGTTTTTACGAGGTTTTTAACCCGCATTTCGCTGCGGAGAGCGGGGTTTGACATCATCAAAACATGTTAACAACTGCTAAATTACATCTCTTTAATATAATCTGGAGGTTTTTGTTCCTCTTCCAAAACTACTTTCTCTCCCACCACATTTGATTAAGTGGGTTGACAAAGTTTGATGGAGATGATAAAAAGAATACATTTGCCACGTATGTGTTAGGCTGGCTCACAGAAGTTCCATTCTCGTGTAATGCTAATCTTGTCTGTAACATCCAAAGTATCGTAGTTTGGAATTAGCTTAACATAAGGTTTCTTCGTACTATCATGTCTGCGTATCGCAAACATATAAACATAAAATAGTCTGCAATCACCTGCTAATAAAGTTATAATAAATGATACTATTAAAAGAAGGTAATTGTTGCATTTGACATCTTGGTACAGTCATGATATTGTAACACTTGACAATGATGTTATTTATGTTAGGTTATATTTTATGTTATATGTATACACTTTAGCATAATGTTTATGTAGATGCGAGTTGAACATGGAAATGCAAGCGAGTTAAGATGGTTCTAGGCGAGTTAAAAAGAGGGTTTCAGGCGATTTAAGCTTCCATCAACTTAACTGCTAGGTGAGTTAACATCTTAAACACAATCAAGTTAGCTTGTTTATCCTAGGCGAGCTAACAGGTTCAGCCAGGCGAGTTTAAAGTTATTTTCAGGTAAGTTAACTCAAGGCATTCTCAGACAAGTTAACATTGCAGGTTCCAAGCGAGTTAAATGTCCAATGTTAGGCGAGTTAAGCAATTTAGTTTTTTAGGCGAGTTATCTATAAGTTCAAGCAAATTATCTATGGTATCTAAATGAATTAAATGATGGATTTCAGGCGAGTTAA
>BQNB010113869.1:2021-21859 GCA_026074375.1 Tanacetum coccineum
CCCGTCCGGATATATACACGGACACATATCTTGTTTCTTTTATATATATTTCTGTAACTTGAACAAAAAAAATGGTTTGTAGTGGAAACTTTGAAAAAGAAAACAAATTATTTTGTATATTTGAGTTTAAAGATGTAAATATGTTGTTTAAGTATGGTGTAAATGTCTTTATTAATGTTTTATTTAAGCTACTTATTTTATTTTTTTTCTCTTTTGTTTCGTTTAGAGAGTTGCATGCTAGAAGTGGAAAAAGTGTGAACAAATTAAAGCTTTAATTCTTCAAGTATTCATATGTTTGTTATTACTTGTGATTGTTGTTGTTTATTTTTTAATTTCGTTAAAGAAACTATTTTCTCAAAATTACTTATTTGAGTATATCGTTTTCTATATTAGTTTGCTTTGAATTTTATAATTAATTGAGATTTTTTTTTAAATGGTCTAAAGTCTAAATATTGCTATATGCAAGTAACTTCGGAGTTTTTTTTATTTTATTTTATACTTTTTTGAACTTAGTAGCATTTGAGTTGATCACACCTATGTTACACAGGTAGTCTCTTAACCTTTTTGAACACATATCTGTTACTTTATTTTAGACATGTGGGCCTGGTTAAACTGAGATGCACTAGGTGTGATCTTGAGCCATAGCTCAAGCCATGACCAAAACTCCTTTTTTTCCCACAACATTAAAAATAAGTGTCTCCTTGGTTAACATCACATTTTTTGGTATTATGGGTAACTTCTCTATTTTTTTTTCAATTTTATTAAAAAAAAATTATAAACTTAAAACTTAAATTTCATTAATTAAAAAAAAAAACATTACATAAACTTAAAAAAAACATAAACTTAAATAAAAAAAACATAAACATAAATAAAATACGACAACAATTTAAAAGTTAAAATACGTCGCTCGGGTCTTCTCTTTCAAAGCCTTGATCCTAGCCGCGTCTTTCGGATTCATCCCCGTAGTGTCGAAAGTAAGAATCTTCAACTCTTCGTTTCTTTTTTGAAGTTCATCCACCGCGAGTCTAGCCGCTAGCTCACGATCCAATGATTCTTTTTTCGCTTCACGGTCCAATTGAATTTGAATTTGTTCTTGAAGAACTCGGTTAGTCGATTTTTAGACGAACCGGAAGTGGCGAATGAGCTTGCCGAGGAACGTTGACTTTTAGACTTTCGAGGAGCCCCGGATGGACGCGGTATAGCATCCTCTCCAAACATTTCGGGCTCATCTTCGCCCGTTACCCGTCCTCGGGTTCTTCGTGCTTGTGTCGACTCGGGGTTTGTCCACTTATATTTATCTTTCAAAAAAACCGAAGCCACACGGTGTCGAAACTTGGCACCGTTTTATCACGAAACAAAAGTGAGGCACCCTAGGAATACAAATTATCTCACTTTCACCACTTAAAAGCTCGTTTGGGTTGTAAATCGCGTAAACCTTTTGAACATCGGATTCATCGGTGTCCACTTACCCGTCAACATTCTTGACTTAAAACCAAGTTCATCGGCTTGTTGATTGTTTATGGTGAGAATTTTGTTTACCAAAATAATCCCTCGCTGTTCACTCTTTTTGGATCTTTAGATATTTCAATAAAACATTTCGCCAAAAGTTTTTCCTCATCTTGAGACCAAAAAGCCCGATCGGTTTTAGGTTCCTTAGTTTGTTTGTCATGCGGTTGTTTGTTTGCCATTGATTTTTTTCGGTTTTGTTTGTGAGACGGACGTGATGGGGCCTCGTCCTCGACTTCGACGTCGGCGTCGGCTTTGGGTTGGCTGTCAGGATCGGGTTGGGACGAATGGGGTGGAAATTAGGATTGTTGGGTTGGTTGTGTTTGTGATAACCAAAATTGAAATTGCTCGGGAGTACAATAGAGAAACAGGTTTTGGTTTGGGACTTGAAAGTTGGAGAACGGGTTTGAAATTTGTATAGTGGGGCGTGGTGGCAAATGGGAGTTGCTTGATGTTGGATTTGTCGGATTAGATGAAGATGACGAATTTTGTAAGTTGTAGAAGAAATCGTTTATCCAATTGTTTGGATTCGAATTCATATTGGGATCCATGGAAAATTGAAAGAGATATATAAAAATGAAAGAGATTTAATTGTTTGGAAGTGTATAAAAAATATGTGAGTTTGTATATGTATATATACAAAAATAATGGCTCAAAACTTGCAAAAAACACCCCTAAAACGGCTATATTTCGAAATATCCCGCTCCCCCAAAGGCTAGTTCTAAAAAAAATATGAAAACGCGAAAACGCGACTTGAAAACGCGAGAAGCGGTACAGCTTCTCGCGTTTTCAAGTCGCGTTTTCGCCCACCATTTGGGCTGGTGGTGGCGGCGCGAGGGGTGAAAACGCCACCCACGGTGTGGTTCTCGCGCCGTGGGGTGGCGTTTTCGTCCATGGCTCATCATACCTTGTGCTCTAAGGGTTGTGATGATGATCTTGGATATTTTTTAGAATAGTGTAAGATCATTTTTCGTATAAAGTATTTCGATTCTATTTGTGTCTGGGTATCACGAAATCTTTAAGAGGTTAATTCAAGAAGAACACTTTGATTCTGGGCACACGAGATCAAAGCAAGAACATAAAGAATTGTGTGTTTTTCGTATGTTCAAACGGGACCAATGTTGTCTCTTAATAAACAAAAAACTTTTGACAATTATTGGCAGTTAAGTTGGTTAAATTCGATTAAATCCGAAAAGTCACAACCTTTCACCAACAGACATGTTGGTTGGATTTTGGTCGGAGAAACTGGTGAGTCTACTCATAACGATTCATAAAAATAGTTTAGGTTTTGGAGCGCTGCACCAAACCCTAGCAAGGGGGCGCAACCCCCTTAACCCCTGCATCTTTGTCGTAGTCAGAAACACATTAGTTCAACGAGTGTGTAGGTACTCCATACTTCTCTAACTCGTATCCGAGCCTAATATAAAATCCCATTGATCTATAGTAAATCGCAATGGTCTAAAATAGTTGATGACAACAAAATAACCAACATGACATTCCATAGCTACCATTATGAATAAACACGAAATTCAATCTATTAATCAATACAACGCTAAGGTGATGTTTATTTTTTCAGAAATGCCTCTTAACAACATCTTAATCTGACTCATTCGGACGCGGTCAGACATTTGGGTCATTAAGACTGTTTGTTTTTTGTCATGCCATTCAGAGGCAAGCAATGTTAAGAGCGTTTGTTTTTTTCTGATCATTAAGAGGCAGTAAGAGGCATAGACCTCTTACTGAACTAGATGTGGAGGGGGTGTTTTAACACCTCTTAATGTCTTTTTTTCTTACTTTTTATTTATTTATTTATTTTCTACTTTGCTATTATTTTTTTTATTTTGGTGTTTTTTTTCATTTCTTAATTTTTTTTCTTACATACCAAGGGACAAATCTTCACCATCCATTTGAGTTTGATCTAATGGTGAGGATTAATCTAAGATTTAACTTTATTTAATGGATAAGATTAAACCTTAAAAAACATCCACCACCCCTTCTTATCTTTGTGTTTTTTAATTAAAACACACTTTCACCCTTATTTTTAAAAACCACATACCGCAATAACCGTAAAACGTTAAGATTTATAAATTACACCATCGTGACGAGCATTTAATTGTCTTTAAATAGAGGGGCACTTTCATTTACTTTCGACAATTTTTTTTTTTGTTTTTTTTGTGTTTTTTTTGTATTTTTTTTGTTTTTTCTCGTGCAGTATTTTGTTTTATATATCACTTGTGATATTACACTAATCTGTAAGTTAGAATACTTCACATGCTTTCGTAAAACGGGTATAAATATTTGTGTGGAACTCCAACTGATTCATCGTTTTTGGCATTTAAAAGTACATATCCTTAGCTTTCTAACTGGACCTCCAAATCAAAATAGTTTATTTATAGAAGTTGCTTAATATCGAAGAATTTTATTTTTTATTATCAAACCCGCTTGAAGTATCACATGTGATATAACATATTTGTACGTTCGAATACTCAACATGATATCATGAAATGAGCAAAAGTATTTGTGTAAAACATTAAATGATTAATCACGTTTGACATAAAAATAAACATCTTTACCATTCTAACCATATATCAAACATAATTTGTGAAAAATAAATTAAAACACTATAAAAACTATGTTTTAACCCTTTTAATCTTACTAACAGTATAATATCACAAGTGGTAAATAACATTGATTACATGTTAAGATTTTTAAAAATAATCACAATTAGTGTCACATTATATTGTTTTATCACATGTGATATTAATTATATGTGAAATACCATAACTAATGTCACATTATATTACTTTATCACATGAGATTTTATTATATATTTATTTATCACCGGTGATACTACAATGTCAGGGGTAATAATTGTTAAGCTACGAGTGAATCTTAGTTTATAAAGGTATTGGTATAGGTTTTAGTGGTTAGGGTTTTAGGGGTTTTGGTATATAGTTTAGTGGTTAGGGGTTTAAGGTTTAGGGTATAAATTTTAAAGTTTATGTATATATATCACTTGTGATATTACACCTAGTGGTTAGAGGTTTAGGTTTTTGGTATAGGGTAGTCGTCAGGGGTTTAGTGTTTTTGGTATAGATTTTAAAGTTTATGTATATACCACTTGTGATATTATACCTAGTGTTTATGGATTTAGGGTTTTTGCATAGGGTTTAGTGGTTAGGGGTTTAGGGTTTAGGTATAAGGATTAGTGGTTAGGGAGGAGGGTTGAAGGTTTTTGGCACAGGGTTTAGTGGTTAGAGGTTTAGGGTTTTGGTATATGGTTTAGTGGTTAGGTGTTTAGGGTTTATGGTATAGGGTTTAGTGGTTAAGGGTTTAGGTTTTGGGTATAAAATTTAATGGTTAGGGGTTTAGGGTTTTTAGTATAGGTTTTAAAGTTTATATATATATCACTTGTGATATTATACATAGTGATTGGGGTTTAGGGGTTTTTGGTATAAGGTTTAGTGATTATGGGTTTAGGGTTTTTGGTATATGGTTTAGTGGTTAGGGGTTTAGGATATTTGGTATAGATTTTAAAGTTTATGTATATACCACTTGTGATATTATACCTAGTGTTTATGGATTTAGGGTTTTTGCATAGGGTTTAGTGGTTAGGGGTTTAGGGTTTAGGTATAAGGATTAGTGGTTAGGGAGGAGGGTTGAAGGTTTTTGGCACAGGGTTTAGTGGTTAGAGGTTTAGGGTTTTGGTATATGGTTTAGTGGTTAGGTGTTTAGGGTTTATGGTATAGGGTTTAGTGGTTAAGGGTTTAGGTTTTGGGTATAAAATTTAGTGGTTAGGGGTTTAGGGTTTTTAGTATAGGTTTTAAAGTTTATATATATATCACTTGTGATATTATACATAGTGATTGGGGTTTAGGGGTTTTTGGTATAAGGTTTAGTGATTATGGGTTTAGGGTTTTTGGTATATGGTTTAGTGGTTAGGGGTTTAGGATATTTGGTATAGATTTTAAAGTTTATGTATATAACTCTTTTCGTTAGTGGTTTAAGGTTTTTTGCTATAGGTTTAGTGGTTAAGGGTTTAGAGTTTTTGGCATATATTTCTTAATAGTTTATGTATATATCTCTTGTGATATTATATAGTGGTTAGTGGGTGTGCGGTTTTTGGTAGTATGGTTTTAGTTGTTAGGGGGTTTAGGTTTTGGTGTTAGTGTTTAGTGGTTAGGAGGGGTTTAGTTTTTTTGGTATAGGGTTTTGCGGGTTTTTAGCTGGTTTAGGTGTGGTATAAATGTTTAGTGTATACGGTTTAGGGTTTTTGGTATAAAGTTTGAGTGGTTAGGGGTTTGGGTTTTTTGTATAGGTTTTAAGTTTATGTATATACACTTGTGATATTATACTAGTGGTTAGAGGTTTAGGGTTTTTGGTATAAGGTCTAGGGTTTTTGGTATATATTTTAAAAGTTTATGTATATATCACTTGTGATATTATACCTAGTAGTTAGTGGTTCAACGTTTTTGGTATAGGTTTAGTGGTTAGGGGTTTAGAGTTTTTCGCATATATTTTAAAGTTTATGTATATATATCATTTGCGATATTATACCTAGTGGTTAGGGGTTTAGGATTTTTTGGTATAAGGTTTAGGGTTTTTGGTATAGATTTTAAAGTTTATGTATATATCACTTGTGATAGTATATTAGGTAGTTAAGGGTTTTAAGGTTTTTGGTGAGTATGGTTTAGTGCGTTAGGTGTTTAGAGTTTTGTTTATAAGATTTTAAGTTTATGTATTATCCCTTGCGATATTATCCATAGTGTTATGGGTTTAGGGTTTTTGGTATAGGATTTAGTTTGTTAGGGGTTTTCAATGGTTAGGGTTCTTTAGGGTTTTTGGCAAAATATCGTGAAGATCCGTATGAAACGGAAGAAAACCATTAAGAATCAGGACAAAAACGTGCGACACGGACTGTAAAATAGACACAATATGCGAAAACAGACAAAAATTGACGAAAACATAAGAAAACGCATGCCACCTTATGTGAAGCGGAGTGGATTATCGTCTTGAAAACGCCCCGAAAACGACGAAAAAACATCTGAAAACGGACTATTGAAAACCGGACGATACGTGACCCGAAAACAAAAGAAAACGTGCGAAAACGAATGAAAACGTGTGAAAAGTGCGAGAAACATACAAAACGTACAAAAACGACGAAAACATGCGAAATCGTAATGAAAAACGTTCGGAAAGGTAGACGCGAAAGCGTGCGAAAGGGAGAAAGCGTAAAAAATCGGGCGAAAGATGACATATAAAACCACGCTGAAATACTGACGAAAATGCTGCAAGAGTTTGCGACAAACGCGCGAAGAGCTGCTATAAACGCGCGAGAGTTGAGCGAAAAAGCGCGAGAGCTGGCGGAAAACGAGCGTGAGTGACAAAAACGCGCTTTGAGAGCTGAACGAAGCGAGGGGAAAGCGGATACGAAAAAGCGGAAAGGCTACTAGAAAATATGCGATATGCAGACGAGAGCGTGCGAAAACTGTAAATATAAAAACGTGCGAAAAAAGTAAGAAAACGTGCGAAACTTTTGAACGAAACGTGCGAAATCGGAAGAAACGTGCGTAATCGGACGACAATCGTATGTAAATGTAAAACAATCGTTCGAAAACGTAAGAAACATGTGTCAATAAACGTAAAAAACAGACAAAGAGAATAAACTTAACAAAACCGGAGAAAAACTTTTTAAAAAAGATGAAATATGAAGAAAAAAAAGACGAAAACGTAAACTAATACTGTCGAAAACGTTAAAAAGAGCGGATGAAAACGTCAAAAAACGGACGAAAACCGTAAAAAATGCATCGAAAACGTTAAAAAAACAATCGAAAAAGTAAAAAAAGGCGACAAACGTAAAAAAAAACAACACGAAAACATAAAAACGGACGTAAATGTAAAATTAGACGCGAACACGTTAAAAAACTGATGAAAAACGTAAAAAAAACTAAACGAAAACGTAAAAAAACGGACGAAACGTAAAAAAACAGATGAAAATGTAAAAAAAAGACAAAAACGTAAAAAGACGGATGAAAGTAAAAAAGACGAACAAACGTGAATTCTACAGACGAAAAACTGTTAAAAAACAGACGAAAACGTAAAATAAAACCTGGCGATCAGACGTAAAATAACGGTATGAAAGGTATAAAAACAAGACGAAAACGAAAAAACAGCCAGAAACGTACAAATAACTGAATTCGAAAAACTGTTAAAACGGACGAAAATGTCAAAAAACTTGGACGAAACGTAAAAAAAACAAACGAAAACGTAAAGTAAACGACGAACTTGTAAAAAAAGGAACCGACAACAGTAAAAAAACTGAGAAAAATAAAAAAAACGGACAAAATGGTTAGCAAATTAGATCGAACCAACGTAAAAATTGACGAAACCTGCTGTAAAAACTGACGAAAACGTAAAAAAACGATACAAAACGTATAAAAACGACTATTTAATGTAAAAATGTACGAAAAACGCGTAACTAAAAAAAACGGTATGGAAAGCTATTAAAAGCCGAAACGTGAAAATAGAATGACTAAAACGTTAAAAAAATGGACGAAAACGTTAAAAAAATGGACGAAAACGTAAAAAAACTAACGAAAACGTAAAATAACGGAGGAACGTAAAATAAACAGTGCTCGAGAAACGCGTGTGATAGAAAACCAAGACTGAAAACGTTTAAAACACGGACGAAACGTTATAAAAACGTAAAGAAACATAAAAATACGTACAAAATGTCAAAAAAATCAATTAATTGCAATTTGGGCAAGATTTGCCAACACTGCAAATAATGAGGGAGTGTTAGTGTGAGTTTTAGTAAATTTACACTTTTGTCCCTCCATTTTTTTTTAATCTTAAATCATGTTTTTTTAATCTAATGAAATGGATGGTAAAGATTTGTCCTTTAGTATGCAAAATAACTCATCTAATTTTTTTTACGAAAATTAACACTACAAAACAAAATCTTTTACGAAAATTACACTTGACCTCCCACATCAGACTTCCCTTTATATACAATTAAATTATAGACTGCCTTCTCATCACACCATCTTCCCACACACTAACTAGAAACACACACACACACACATAAATGACTAACGACATGCCAGAGCAAGGTTCATTGACAGCAAAAGACTACAAAGACCCACCTGCAAAGTTTTTTGACAGCAAAGAGCTGACAAAATGGTCATTTTATAGAGCTTTGATAGCTGAGTTCATAGCTACACTTTTGTTTCTTTAATATAAATGGTCTTTGAAGTCTATTGGGTTACAGAGAGTCAGGATTGCTTAGCTGGAGAACTGTGGCTTGTGTGGTGATGGTATTTGGGTAGTTGTTGCGGCTTCTTGGTGGCATGATTTTTGTTCTTGTTTATTGCATGCTGGTATTCTTGGTCCGTTTTCTGCTGAGACTTGGGATCTTTTTTTTCTACGAGTTTTACAGAACATAAACTGAGTGGTGTTTGTGTATTTTTACAAAAAAAAAAGGAGTAATGTTGTGTAGATTAGAAGTTGTTTTCTTGAGGCTTGATAGTAAGGAGTTTTGGTAGTTTTAAGAAACGAAATTATTTTTTGTAAACCAATTAAAAAATAAAAGAAAGAAATTTAGATTATTCGCCAACAATTGTTTAGTAATGGAGATATAATTTTTTATTAAGTTTTTTAATTTCCAATGATGATACCTAAGTGTATATTTAATTTTTTCGAAAATGAGTTTTATTAATCATTTTTTAGTGTTGTTTACACTCAACTTGTTGGAGTTATTTGTAACGTATAAGAACATTTAAAAGGTATCTAGAGATGGAACGATTCTTATTATTTACGGTTTTATGACTCTTAACACCTAGAATATGCGTCTGAAATTGTTTGCTTTCATGTGCTTTAGTTTTTCATTTATATCAGGCAAGTAATTATCTAGTAGTTAGTACAACTTAGAATGGTAAAATTGTAATCTGTGAGAATTAGATATGAATAATATTATTGGTCTAATGAGAAAAGTTCATTTGCATACCAGTTTCTCCTCACATATCAAGGGACAAATACGAACATAAAAAACGTAAAAATACGTACAAAATGTCAAAAAAATCAATTAATTGCAATTTGGGTAAGATTTGCCAACACTACAAATAATGAGGGAGTGGTAGTGAGTTTTAGTAAATTTACACTTTTGGTCACTCCGTGTTTTTTTTAATCTTAAATCATGTTTTTTTAATCTAATAAAATGAATGGTCAAGATTTGTCCCTTGATATGCATGGAGAAACTAGTATGCAAAATAACCCACCTCCTAATCTAATATAAGAACACATTACTAATTATTGATATATTTGATAATCCCCCATTCAAAAAAGAGTGTCTAGAAACAAAAAAAATGGACGAATTATGATATGTGTAATTAATGATAGTTTTGATTGATAAAAAGTTATTTATACCTTCAAAATTAATATAGAAATTAGGAATGAGTAATTAATGCATGTTTTGATTATAAGAGTAAAGTAGATTAACAAGTCATAATTACTATTCATAAATAAAAATTAGACACTTTTTTGAGACAAACATTAATAGTAAAATGGACACTTTTTATACGAGAGAGGGAGTAATTCATTATTGGCTTGTGTTATACGTACCCCTGGAACACCATTTGTACCCCCTGTTTTTCCGGGGGTTTTTCATCTTTTTTTTATTTTATGTCTAAAAAATCCAACCTACAAAATTCGATGATATATATTTTACTCCAAATTTACCTGTGTTTGTGGTCCTATTGTAACGGTACATAATTTAAAGGACAATCAGTCATGAATATTTACGTGAATATGCAGGTGGTCACATTAACCCAGCCGTGACGTTTGGTCTATTTATTGCTCGAAAAGTGTCATTGCCCCGAGCGATTATGTACATGGTAGCTCAGTGCCTTGGAGCCATTTGTGGTGTTGGTTTAGTCAAGTCTTTCCATAAGACTTACTATAACACCTATGGTGGTGGTGCCAATGAGCTAGCCGATGGCTACAACAAAGGCACCGGGTTAGGTGCTGAGATTATTGGCACCTTTGTTCTTGTCTACACTGTCTTATCGGCTACTGATCCCAAGAGGAACGCTAGAGACTCCCATGTTCCCGTATGCCTTTTATTCCCTGCTTCAAATTTACAATCTTTAACATCCGTTCAAAGTTAACATTTTAGCCAAAAGACAAGTTATTACTTATTAGCTTGTACGTTTCATATAACAAAAAAGTTAAGCATATTTGCATAGTCTTATAAGTATCAACTATTGCATTCACAATTATTTGTGTTATATTGTGTTAGTCAACTTGGACTAAATGATTTATTATATTGTGTGACATAGGTGTTGGCACCACTACCAATCGGGTTCGCTGTGTTCAGTTTTCACACTGTCCACCATTGTTCGCCCATTACTGAACCGGTATCATCCTGCAGAGTTTTGGACCGCAGTGATTTACAACAAGGAGAAGGCATGGGATGATCAAGTGAGCTTTGTTAACAATCTGCTTTCTGAAAATGTCTCGTTTTATGTATGATCTTGACTTACTGTTTGTAAATTGATTTTGCAGTGGATATTTTGGGTCGGACCCTTTATTGGAGCTGCCATCGCAGCCTTCTACCACGAATTCATCTTGAAAGCCGGTGCCTATAAAGCCCTTGGATCATTCAGAAGCACTACCCATGTTTGAGATCTCGTTCTGAGGGAGAAGGCGTGTTTTAGTTTTCACGAAAATTGCGGAAAAATAAATAAAAATGCTTGTATGTACGTCTATGAAAGTTTGTGGATTTAGGTGTTAGAATCTCATGCCTAGCTTGTTTAATGTAAATGCTTTAGAGAGGTGGCACCCTTCATCTAAACTATTTTTTTTTTTTTTTTTTTTATAATTTTACTTATATTATAAAACTGTGAAACTGAAAGCGCGGAATAAAAATTATAAAGTTTAACGAGTCAAAAGTATGAAACTGTCAAAAACTACGAAACATAACCTGATATAAAATTACGTTGTACTGTAAAATGGAGGTACAAAAGAAATCTTTTGTACCTTCTTAGTACTATTCGGTGGGTCAGGGGGTACCAATAGTAGCACCCTTCATTATTATTGATTACCTTAAATTAATTGAAGAGATGTACACAATCATTGTGGTCACAACTCACAATTATTGCAATCTTTTGTTATGTCTAAAAAATCCAACCTACAAAATTCGATGATATATATTTTACTCCAAATTTACCTGTGTTTGTGGTCCTATTGTAACGGTACATAATTTAAAGGACAATCAGTCATGAATATTTACGTGAATATGCAGGTGGTCACATTAACCCAGCCGTGACGTTTGGTCTATTTATTGCTCGAAAAGTGTCATTGCCCCGAGCGATCATGTACATGGTAGCTCAGTGCCTTGGAGCCATTTGTGGTGTTGGTTTAGTCAAGTCTTTCCATAAGACTTACTATAACACCTATGGTGGTGGTGCCAATGAGCTAGCCGATGGCTACAACAAAGGCACCGGGTTAGGTGCTGAGATTATTGGCACCTTTGTTCTTGTCTACACTGTCTTATCGGCTACTGATCCCAAGAGGAACGCTAGAGACTCCCATGTTCCCGTATGCCTTTTATTCCCTGCTTCAAATTTACAATCTTTAACATCCGTTCAAAGTTAACATTTTAGCCAAAAGACAAGTTATTACTTAGCTTGTACGTTTCATATAACAAAAAAGTTAAGCATATTTGCATAGTCTTATAAGTATCAACTATTGCATTCACAATTATTTGTGTTATATTGTGTTAGTCAACTTGGACTAAATGATTTATTATATTGTGTGACATAGGTGTTGGCACCACTACCAATCGGGTTCGCTGTGTTCATGGTTCACCTGGCCACCATTCCCATTACTGGAACCGGTATCAATCCTGCCAGGAGTTTTGGAGCCGCAGTGATTTACAACAAGGAGAAGGCTTGGGATGATCAAGTGAGCTTTAGACATATCTGCTTTCTGAAAATGTCTCGTTTTATGTATGATCTTGACTTACTGTTTGTAAATTGATTTTGCAGTGGATATTTTGGGTCGGACCCTTTATTGGAGCTGCCATCGCAGCCTTCTACCACGAATTCATCTTGAAAGCCGGTGCCTATAAAGCCCTTGGATCATTCAGAAGCACTACCCATGTTTGAGATCTCGTTCTGAGGGAGAAGGCGTGTTTTAGTTTTCACGAAAATTGCGGAAAAATAAATAAAAATGCTTGTATGTACGTCTATGAAAGTTTGTGGATTTAGGTGTTAGAATCTCATGCCTGGCTTGTTTAATGTAATCTAAACTATTGTATCATTTCAGATTAATTAAAATTCCAATTGTTTTTCAATAATTACGTGAACAAGTATATGTTTTAATTTACAGATCTATATTATTAGCATATTGAGAGATGAGTGGATCATATCAACTGCGACATGCCCTTTCACAAAGTTTACCCCTATAGATTCAGATCGAGTATATATGTTCCAAAATGGACTATTAACACACCGTATTGTTGTCAAGATTCGTTCATACCATTTAAGTGAAGATGAATGATGTTGCACAGAAAATCGATGACGGTTACATGGTGTCATAGTCATCAACCTTAAGTGGGTATGTATAACAAGTAACATATTGTTCTTGAAGAGCAACCAAGACACCAAGTGCATGTTATACTTCAGACTTCATATTAGAAGCACATAAATGATGCTTTAAACTTTTCTTCTTCTCACTTTTCGTTGTCGTATATTAAAGCTAAAAAGGCTCGGCTTCCGCGGGTCAGCTGAACAAAGATCTTTCTCCATTTTAGTTCTCGTTGCTGCCGCGCGTAGTTGTTGTAGTGAAATCTTTTTTTCAAGAAAAACTTTTTATTTTTCGGATAACCATTATAACAATTAAACCCGCAACTATGCGCGAAAAATTAACGTCCCGCAGCAACGCGCGGGTAACCATGCTTGTTATGTACTATGACATGTTAGACATTGGTTAAGGGTTGTGATAATGATCTTTGATATTTTTTAGAATCGTTTTGATTCTATTTGTGTCTGGGTATCACGAAATCTTTAAGGGGTTAATTCAAGAAGAACACTTTGATTCTAGGCATAAGAGATCAAAGCAAGAATATAAAGAATTGTGTGTTTTTCGTATGTTCTAACGAGACCAATGTTGTCTGTTAATAAACAAAAAACTTTTGACAGTTATTGGCAGTTAAGTTGGTTAAATTCAATTAAATCCGAAAAGTCACAACCTTTCACCAACAGACATGTTGGTTGGATTTTGGCCGGAAAAATCGGTGAGTCTACTCATAACTATTCATAAAAATAGTTTAGGTTTTGAGGCGCTGCCCCAAACCTCAGCAAGGGGGCGCAACCCCCTTAACCCCTGCACATCTTTGTCGTGGTCGGAAACACATTAGTTCAACGAGTGTGTACTCCATACTTTTCTAACTCGTATTCAAGCCTAATATAAAATCCCATTAATCTATAGTAAATCGCAATGACCTAAAATAGTTGATGACAACAAAATAACTAACATGACATCCATATCTACCATTATGAATAAACACGAAATTCAATCTATTAATCAATACAACACTAAAGCAAACTATACTTCCATTACTAGCATACGTGATTGCGCACTATCTTCTCGCATTACAGAAGGCTTCATCCCTCCATTCATTCCCATAGTATCAGATCCACAGCAGATTGTAATATAAAAAGGCATCATCACAAATGGTGCAAAACACTCCTCCACATAACATTCTATACTTAAGTAGACTACATCTCCTAGATAGCATTTCAACCTTTCTTCAACTAAAACAGCTACATCCTCACTTCATTAAAGTAAGAAGGGAGATACTACTAGGCATCAACCATTGTTTTTTACCTTTATTTTTGAAGCACAATTTTATTACATAGTCGAATTGAGAAAACCTTACCTTGAGAAGGTTTGAGTAACCATTTAAATGTTGTTTGCATCAAGGAAATACTTCACATTTACATAATAGGAAAACTTATGACAAACATATGCAAAAGTATATTATCAACAATTTAACATATCAGGATAAATATATTGTTATTTATTTATTCTTTGATATATTTTATATTATGTGCTACATAATTATATAATTGGACAAAACAGATTAGTTTTCCTTTTATATGAGATAACTAGCCAAAAATTCATGTTTTTGTCAAAATGGCAAAGGTCCTTGCTACAAGCAAACATGGGTGTTTGGTAGCTTTAACTACTTTCAAACTAATTTTGATAAACATTCCCATATACGAAATTTTCATGGACATATCATGAATGCACACAAAAAAAATACTTACATGTTTGTGGAAAGATATAAAGGTATCTACTGATCTACATAATGACCCAACACATTTGTTCACATTATAGTATGATCACATCGATCACGTCAAACTAAGATATCTAGAAGCACCACTTATACCGTGATAGGCAAAACTATCTTTGTCATTTATGAAACTTGATTGAAGTAGCCTTTAAATGATGACCATCATTAATCAAAAATACCAGCCTCATATCATGGCTAACAACCTAATTAGCTATGAATACCTGTCATCTGAAAGAATATATAACAACCTTATAAGTTTCAAAGTTGGAAGATAAAACAAAAGTAACGGTAATCTCTTCATTTCAAGATTATCCTTAATCTATTGTGTTTTATCTCAAAATAGTTTTTCAATTTAGAGGCACTTTTTTCAAGTTTCTGATTCAGCCCACAATTGCATTGATCATAAACTGTCTGTTGTACATTATTAAAACATTTTTGTTTTACCCATGAACCATACTTTGTTGACAGAGACGAATCGTGACAAAGATAAAGAATCAACCCTAACTATATATGTCGTCCCATGTAACAAAGACCATGAATAACATAATGTCATATTAATGTATAAAACTTAACACGTTTATTTTTTTTGAACGGCGAAATTTTACTAAACTAGCAAGGAGCTAGAACCAAACAAAAATACAAACTATAGAATAAGAATAGCTGGGTTTTTAAGCCAGCCAACCCAACTTAAATTTTTTAATCTACCTCTACTATTGACCCAACTAAACGAATTCATAACTAAGTTATCAAAAATCAAAATTTTTCTTAGGTCTCGCCGTTTGAAAAATGCATGCGTTTCGATAAGCCCACACATGCCACCATAAAGAATAGAAAACAGCTTGTAAATAATCCTTTTGTCTCGTCTTTAGATGGATATCTTGGAACCACTCCAACCAATGCCTATAGGAAGATAGGGGTGGAATATGAATGTCCCACCAACGAGCCAACATAACATAAACCTGAGCCACGAACGAGCAAGAAAAGAATAAATGATCAGATGATTCCAGACGTTCACCACATATTGGACAAAAAACTTAACACGTTTATACTATACGCCTACGAATCCTTGATTTGAAAGTGCTTGCTAGACTAGGAAATACCACATATTGACAATAAGAAAGACAATAAACTTGCTCGAGGATATCGTTAGACTAAACAAGTTTATGCTGTGATTAAGAGGGACCGAACTAGATCTTCAAGACGAGGTGTACATGCTTGATAGGCACGATCCAATTACTTGTACACACTACAACATTCGAGTCTATCCCCGACGACAAAACTGCTATTTTGCCGATGACATGTCGTCGGGGAAAGTTTCCCCCGACGACATGACGTCGGGGAAGCTGCGTCGGTAAAGTGAACCCCGACAACTTTCGTCAACGTTCATGTGGGCCCTACATTATTTTCAGTCAAACAAACTTATGGTTTGATAAACTTTTCCCCGACGACATTTCCCCGAGGAAAAGATTTGTCATTAACTAATTCATTAATTAATATATGGGAAATATGGTCAAAGAAAGTCAACTATGGAGACAAGTTTCCCTGACGACATGTCGTCAGGAAAGTGTTAACCAGGTCAACCAAAGTCAACCTGAGAAATACTTTCCCCGAAGACATGTCGTCGACGCCCAGTGTAACTGCTGCTGCGCAGCAGCAGTTTTCCAGATTATTTTCGGAAGACATGCTAAACACGACTAAAAAACCAAAAGACTTTTCAAAATGTACAATAACCATATATGCTAAACATGCTAAACACGACCAAAAGACTTGCATAACGGCTAAACGAGTTGTATATATATGCTAAACATCAAAAATCGTCTAAAACAATACAACGCCCATAAAATGGGATGTTCTATACAAATCTAGATGCCTATCCACAAAACTTGAAATATCCGCAAGATACAAGTAGCCAAAAGTTATAGTAACATGTTCAAAATGTACAATAACCATATATGGGTCTCCAAAATATAGTCCAAGACACAAAATAACCCATACGTACCCATATATGTTAATGACCCTCGTCATCATTCCGTCGGCGTCCTCATCTCCGCCAGACTGATCATTCCCACCCCCGCTACTCCCACTCCCGCCCCCAGCCCCGTTGCCCCCGTCGATCTCACACTGTGAACCAAGCTGGGTAAGTAACTAGGACATTCGGTCATCACTCATGACTACCCTCCTCAACAAGTCGATCTCTCAATTTTTCTATTTAGCCTCTTCTTTAGTTGCATCAAGCACCTTGTCTCTCGAGGCGAGCATATCATCAATCTCAACATCGGTGTACGTACCTCGAGGCTGAGAGCCAAAGATGAGGGTCTTGCTCTTTTCTGCCACCTGCCTATCCACCCCGGGAATGTGCCCCCGCTGCTTGCCATTTCTGACCATGGCAAGTATGTAACATCCCCAAAATAGGCGACATCAGAAAAGGTAACAAGAGGCGTTACTTCATAATACATAAGCACAAGATATAAGATAACGACCTCTAAGTGAGTCATTTAAAAAAATAACTTCGTTGTTTCATTAAAGGAGTTGAATAAAAATAAGTTGTCCCATGATGTGTGCGGTTGTCATAAAGACTTCTATACCAAGTTTTACAACTCCCTAGGCAGTGTACCTAATCGTTGCAGTGTAGTATAGACAAGACTCGGGGGTTGTTATCGTGCTCTAGGGAAAAGGTGTGAAAAGGGATAGAAACAGGGCTTAGTCCGAGATTACGTGTTTGAAAGGTGTTTCTTTTTGTATTTTTATATTTTATAGAAAGCAGATAAAATCAATGGTTTGAGAGGTCGGTTGATTAACTAATTAATTAAACTAAAGATATTCTATACTAATGGTGATAAACTTTATGATAGAGGAAGCGGTATTTGACTAATCAGGCATTAGTCATTAGGATTGCTTCTCCTTAATTCATGTTGCTTGTCACAACTGTGTGATTTGTGTAAAAGTATTTCCTCTAAAGTCATGAACGGAATTACACGAACCCGACCGTCTTATTTCATATTTCGTTAAGGTGGCAACAACCCAAGTAAGGTAGTTGATGAAGGGGTCTATTTACAAGACCACCCTAGTGTGCAGGTTATATTTTAAAATGCCATATCTGGAAATATCTTAAGAGGGGATCACCATATTAGGGGTAAGGTAGTATGAAAGACTGTTACCGATGGTATCCTTTCTTACACTTCTTGTGCGTTTCCCTAGACGTGTTATGCCTTTTTAATATTACTATATGGCTGTTATGGCTAGTTTTCTAAAGCCTAACGCGCACATTCATCACAAGAAGCAACAGTAAAAGGATCTACAATCCAACTTTCATGTAATCATAAGTAAATACAAGGGAGGGTTTAGCCTAACATGTTATAAAGAAAGCAAGAACATAGATCAATCAAACAACACATAGACATATTGAATGATTAAAGATAAACAATATTACTTGATTAAAACATGGATTAAGGTCAGTTACAATAGGGTTTTGAGTTCTTAAAGACGGCCTAAAAGCTGACAAAATACTTAGGGTTCGGCTCCCCAAAAGTTATACAAAGTTACACACTTAAAACCCTAAATTGTATATATAGAGAAATCATCGCGACGACGTCCAGTTATAGTCGCGACGCCGTCACAAAGTAGAATCTTCTAGATCTGATTTAAGTTGGTTACGTCCTGACGTCGTCGTCAATTCTCTGACGCCGTCACTAGAAAGATCGTGACGGCGTCGGTTTATGCTTGTGACGCCGTCTCCACACTCTGTGAGCACGATTCTTCAAGAGATTTGGTGTAGGTCCGTAGTCTTGTCCGTTTCTTCTTCAAATGAGCCCAAGTCACGTGTATTTCCTCCAAATGCTAAAAACCTGAAAACAAACGATTAAGCACATAATCTGGGCATATTTGCATGATTTAAGGGGTTAAATGACCCTGAAATAGTGTATAAAATGACACCTCATTAAATACCCCTACACTTGGGATTTTCTTATCCTCAAGCAAATGGGCTTTTCTACCACAATAGAAATATTGGGGTCATTTAACCTACTCTTTAAAAGCATTTTACAACACAACCTTCTATACCTCGTAATTAATAGCACGAAAAATATATACTAGCACTTCACATAAGTGTTTGGATTCTCTCTTTCTCTCGGCTGTATAATAAATTATAACAACTATAGGGAAACAGAAAATTAACACTCATTACCTGTCATAGCATATAAATTACCATAGGCTTGATAAATGATCAAACCTTCACCGCTAGGCGCAAGTATTAATCATTACTATCAAAGAGGTCTTGATATGTGTTTAATTACACAAACCTTTTACCTATAAAAACGTGCCTAAAATGACTAAAATATACCCAAAATACATTGTATTTGTGTGTTTTGTGATTTATGATTGTGCAGGTAACGGATATTCATTAAAGGACAAAAATCAAGCCAAAACGGACAAAACCAAGCACGGGATTAGAAAGGGCGTGAAAAAGTCAAAGTCAAAAACAAAAAGTCAAAGTCAAAGACGAAGCCAAATCCGAAGAAATCTTAAATGGGCCAACCCGTACCCATTTAATGGGCCGGGTCAGCCCATTAAGCCTTTATCTATAAAACTTTTAAGTTTTAAAAGCCCTAAGTCCAAAATCCTAAAACCCGGCCCAATCCATAAGCCCATTACCATTTAACCATACACCCTTTAAAACCATTACACCATTAGTCCTTAAGGGTTTGCATCGTTAGTCCTTGAGGACTAACATTGCTAGTCCTTAGGGACTAACAAGATTAGCCTCTACATCCTTTTTACCTTTACACCCCTAGCCCTTACACTCTAACACCCGTTACCCTGCTCACCAAAAACAAACATTTCCCGCCTAATCCACTATTCACTGTCTCCCACCTCTGCTACCCTACACCCCATGACAAAAACGTCTCTCTCCCATTACCCTACTTCACCAATACCAAAAATCTACCTTGGCAATCCCCTTTAACCCTATTCGTCAATT
>BQNB010113870.1:0-21859 GCA_026074375.1 Tanacetum coccineum
CCTCCGATTATTGCCTATACTACACTGAAACAATTAGGTACAATGCCTAGGGGATTGAAAAACTTCCTATGAAGTCTTTACGAGACCCGCACATCAATTACTTGGTGTAAGCGCGAGTGTTATATTGTATGTGTTACATGTCTTATACTTTGAAATCTTATGGTCCAACACTTTATACATTACATGAACCTGTGAATTCACTAAATTTATGTTGACGTTTTAAAGCATGTTTTTCTCAGGTCAGTAAGTGCACATGAATATGGATACATTTAAAAGCATCATTTTAGAGTCTAAATGCACTAAAGATTTACTACATTACATTTTGGGACATTTTGTTATGTATCAAAATCTTTATGTTTTCACATGGATGAACATTTAAAGCTTGGAGCTTTTGTAACAAACAATGATTTGAATCAATGTATCTTTCAAAACAACTCATTTAGAGGTCATTCTCTTATATCTTGTGTGATGTATTCATGAACGCTCCCAGACATATTTCCGCTGCGACCCATTTTGGGGGTGTTACAGAGGCATCCCGTGCCAGTAGCTACCAACTCGGTCTTTAGTCAGTGACTACTCATCGGATCATCAATCACGTCGAGTTGATGGACATGTAGATGGCATGGACCTGGAGGATGTCCTCGCTGTAAGAGCAATGAGCCGAAAGATGTGGTGCTTTGGATTGGGGACATTTCTATTTATGCTGGCACTGATGTTGGTTGACCTTCTACTGAGAGTCTTTTAGGGATAGCTAGTTCTATAGTCATGGTTGTAGACAGTTATAAGTTTGGACATGTTTGTCCCATTTTGGTTGTTGTATGTTAAACAAACTTTTTTGAAAAGTTAAGAATAATATATAACAAGAAACCCTAAGAAAAGGGGGAAAGGATATACAAAACCAGATTGTTTTATCATTAAAGCTTGTGAATGATTGACGTGTGGCAAGATGCCATAATTTTGAAAATGAATACTTTTAGTCAGAATCTATGTGGGAAGTCAGCTAATTTCTTCATAAAAAAAATTTAATGCGTGTGTTCATCTGTAATTTACTTTGCAAAAACCTAGACACTGGTTTTATTAAATTACATTTATCACTAATATTGGTTTGCAAAAAACTTAAATTATAAAAGCAATGTGCGTTGCTTATTCGATATTGCTTTACAAAACTTAAAGTATATATATATATATATATATTTTGTATATATACAATATATTTATATATGATATATATTAATATATAATAATATTTATATAAATATATAGTATAGTATAATATATATAATAAAATATATATAAATATAGTGTATAATGTTTGTATAAATTATGTATATATATATATAACTATATAGAAATAATATATATAATATATATAATAATATAATTATACATACATATCATACATACATACGTCTTGTGAAAAAATATATTTTGCTCAATGCTTTACTCAAACCAGTCCATGTGTTATGAATTGTAGAGCTATGTCCCAAGACTGGAACACGCGTGGTACATAAACCAACCATGTAGACCGATCTAACATGTTGGAAAAATAGGTAATTCGACACATCATGGCAACATTGCTTGACCTCATTGCCCTGATCACCGCCAACTTGATTTCCCTCCAAAACAATCAGGAAAGACAGACCGCCAATCACCCTTCCACCTGCTATCGTCAAACCATTATAGGATTGTGTTGGGTTTAAAAGACTTCAAGACAATTCTTAGAGTTACTACTGCTCAGGTATATATTAGTGCTGTCAAGCATAAGTTAGTGCTGCTGGTAATACTAATGAAGATTATGCTAAGTAGTTAGTACTGGTAGTAATAAAGCTACTACTGCTAGTTACTACAGTTAGTATAATCACTACTGTTAGTATAAAGTTACTGCTGCTAGTAGAAGTTAAGACTGTTCAGAGATGAAGACTGAAAATATACTAAGTAGTTAATACTGCTAGTATAAAAGTTAGTACTGCTAGTATATGTAGTACTGCTAGAATAAATTTCTAAGTAGTTAATATTGCTTGTTCTCAGTTACAACTGCTGAGTGATTACTACTGCTGGAAGGAATATGCTGACAGAGATGAGATCAAAGATTGATTGAAGAACAAGAATACTTACGAAGATAAGTATTAGTTATTTGTAAAGAAGATATTTATAACTATTTGTTTTAAAAGATTACGTTTTGTTTATAGAAAAGATCTGATAAGTTAGGGAAAGTTACTTGTAAGCCTTGTAGGACTCCTTGTGTATAAAAGGAGGTCCTAGGCCATAATGTTAGATGTACATCTTTGATATTCGTAGCTTCAAGGTTTTGTAAACCCTAACACTATTAAGAGTGTTCATTTCATATTGAGGCTAAAAGTTTGGTAATCTGTCTTGTTGTTAATTTTGTGTTACTGTTTTATAAATAATTCTTCTTAGTATCATTGACTAGATTTCGCATAGTCTTTGATAATCATAATCAAAGTTTCTTACCATAATTAGTCTTGGATTTACTCAACTACATACTAGCTTATATAAGCTAAGGGGCCCCCTATAAAGTTCTATTCAAGTGGGATCAACAAGTGGTATCAGAGCTTGTTGAGAAACTTTGAATTAGAAGAAACAATCTACACATATTAGAACTACTTGTTTAACATGGAGGCAGGATCTTCAACAATGGTTACTGCTGCAAAACTTCTAGTACTCAATCCAGGATAATTTGAGCTTTAGAAAATGAGGATAGAATAGTACTTCCTAATGACAGATTATGCTCCTTGGGAATTAATAGTAAAATGGATGAGACTACCTCCACCAAAGAGAATACTATTTGATGGTATTGAGCAAACATATCGTCCTTACAGCTGCAGTAGGAGGCAGTTAGCAAGGAAGAATGAGTTAAAGGCAAGAGGTACACTTTTGATGGCTCTTCCAAATGAACATCAACTAAAGTTTAATACCTAAAAATGCTCCAAGACTCTGATAGATGCCATAGAGAAAAGGTTTGAAGGTAATAATGAGTCAAAAAAACTCAGAAGACACTTCTAAAGCAATGGTATGAGAATTTTAATGGATTAAGCTCAGAAGGACTTGATCAAACCTATGATAAGCTTCAAAAGCTTATCAGCCAGCTAGAGATCCTGGGTGAAACTATTTCTCAAGTTGATTACGAATCTGAAGTTTCTAAGAATGTTCTCCCATCAAAATGGAAGACTCAAACCTTGATTTGGAGAAACAAACCTAATTTAGACACCTTAAGCATGGATGACCTATACAACAATCTGAAGATTTATGAAACTGAAGTTAAAGGGTCTTTAAGATCAAACCAAAATTCATTGGAATGTGCTTGTTGTATCTTTCTTATATCTCTGCAGTTCCAATCAAGCGTATGGTTCAATAACTCTGTCAAATATGTTAGTATGAGTGAATGTTGTGTTATATTCTTTCTTTGCAAACCAATCTAATAGTCCACAATTAAATGATGAGGACTTACAACAGATTGATTCTAATGACTTGGAAGAGATGGATCTAAAGTGGCAGATGGCTATGTTGACCATGAGAGCCAGAAGATTTCTAAATAAGACTGGAAGAAAAGATTAATGCAAATGGTTCTGAGACCATAGGGTTTAACAAATCGAAGGTGAAATGCTATAACTGTCATAAAAATGGTCATTTTGCAAAGGAGTGTAGGTCTCCAAGAGAGAACAGGAACAGAGAACCTGTAAGGAGGAATATGATAGTGGAAACAACAAAGACAAAAGCTTTGGTGGCTCAAGATGGACTTGGATATGACTGGAGTGATCAGGCTGAAGAAGGACCTACAAACTTTGCACTTATGGCATATACATCTTCAAGTTCTTCAAGGTCAATCTGAGTATTACTTGTTTCTAAAGGCATGTTTTAAATCGTATGGAAAATCTCAAAGAAACATATGATAATCTGACAATAGATTGTAATAGTCTCAATTAATGTAGGTGCTTGTTAAAGCAGGTCTAGAATCTGTAGAGGCTAGACTATGTAAAAATATTAAAAAGAAAGAGGTTGTTTTTTAAGATGACATAAAGATTTAAAACTTGCTTTTAAGTTGAGAGATATTGCCTAATAGATCTTTAGAAAGAAATTTGAAAAAGCTGAAAAGGAAAGAGATGATTTAAAACTTACCTTAGAAAAGTTTGGAAATTCATCTAAAAATCTAAGAAAACTGTTAGAGATTCAAGTAAGTGATAAGTTTAAGACTGGTGTGGGGTTTGATAGTCAAGTGGTTAATAGTCATGTGTTTGATAGTCAGGAAAATGAAAGGTACAAAACAAGTAAAGGAATCATGTTGTTCCCCCTCCCTATACTGGGGAACTTATGCCCCTAAATTATGATTTGATATTGCTGATATGGGAGATATGTTTTTAGTGAGTCATACCGTGTACCTTGGTGCTGCTAACAGTGAAGCTATAGATAGTGTGTCAAAACCTAAGTCTGTTGGTGAACACTTATTGAAGACTAGATATCTGATTGGTGAGGTTGTGAATGAGACTGGGTTTACCGTCTTAACAGGAAGAAAACCTAGTTTTGCCAAAAAAAATTTGTTAAATCTAATGAGAATGTGAAAACACCTAGTGAGTCTGTTAAGAAGATAGAGAATAAAAAGCAAGCTAAATACCCTAGAAAAAACAGTCAAAGCCCTAGAGGTAACAATAGAAACTGGAATAACTTAATGACTCATAAATTAGGAAGTAATTTTGAGTTTAAAAATAAAGTTTGTTATGAATGTGGCAGTTTTAATCACTTGATCAAAGATTGTGATTTGTATGAAAATAAAATTATAGAGAAAATTGTATGGAATAATGCTAGAAGGGCAAGTCATCAAAATTCTCAAAGAATGACTCACCCTCATCTAAAAGTAAATTTTGTTCCAAAAGCAGTCTTAATGAAATCTGGCATTAAATCACTTAATACTGTGGGCAAAACTTTTAAAAGCAGCAGTATCAGTTAATACTGTCAGACCAATTAATACTACCTACACAAGACCAATAGTGAATAGTGCAAGGAAAGTATCAAATGTTTTAAATAAAGCACAAACACATGTTAGAAGGCCCTTTAACAAGTCTACAACAAATAAGAACAGTAATTTAAAAGAAAAAGTTAGTATTGTTAAGGGAGATGTTACTACTGCTGGGCCAAAAGCAGTAGTAGTAATAATAGGGAAAATTGAGGCTATTGTTGTTAAGGCCTCAGCTTGTTAGGTTTGGAGACAAAGCAATGGTTTTAGACATGTCTTCAGACCACTATGGTGCATCAATGAATTAAAAGATTTAACTATGCTTGATGCATAAGGCAGATCCAAGTCTGTAATGGCTTGGGTCCCCAAGAGAGCCTGATTTTCTTACTTTTGTGCAGCGTAATCCACAGCTAGAATTGCAGGAAAAAGGAGTAATTGACAGTGGATGCTCTAGGCACATGACTAGAAACAAGTCCTACCTCTCAGATTATGAAGAAATTGATGGTGGATTTGTTACATTTGAAGGAGATCCCAAAGGAAGTAGAATCACTAGTAAAGGTAAAATTAGTACATGTAAATTGGATTTTAAAGATGTGTACTTTTTAAGGAGCTTAAGTTTAACCTTTTTAGTGTCTCATAAATGTGTGACAAGAAAAACAGTGTTCTTTTTACAGACACTAAATGTGTTGTTTTATCTCCTGACTTTAAGCTACTTGATGAAAATCATGTCTTGCTTAGAGTTCCTAGAAAAGATAACATGTATAGTGTTGATTTAAAGAATATTGTTCCTTCAGGAGGTCTAACTTGTCTCTTTGCAAAGGCCACATTAGATGAATCTAATCTCTGGCATAGAAGGCTTGGGCATATAAATTTCAAAACACTAAACAAACTAGTGAGGGGAAACCTTGTCAGAGGCTTACCTTCAAAGATTTTTGAAAATAATCATACATGTGTTGCTTGTCAGAAAGGAAAGAAACATAAAGCCTCTTGTAAGACCAAGATTGTAAGCTCAATTAGCCAACCATTACAAATGTTGCATATGGATTTGTTTGGGCCAACATTTGTAAAAAGTCTAATGAAAAAGATGTACTGCCTAGTTGTCACATATGACTATAGTAGGTTTAGTTGGGTTTTCTTTTTAGCCACTAAGGATGAAACTAGTGAAATCCTTAAAACATTCATAACTGGCATAGAAAATTCTAATGACTTAAGGTGAAAGTAATTAGATGTGACAATAGGACTGAATTCAAGAATAAGGTCATGAATCAGTTATGTGAAAAGAAGGGTATTAAAAGGGAATTTAGTGTTGCCAGAACTCCACACAACAAAATGGAGTAGCAGAAAGGAAAAATAGGACACTAATAGAGGCTGCTAGGACTATGCTAGCTGATTCAAAATTGCCAACAACTTTTTGGGCTGAAGCAGTTAATACTGCTTGTTATGTTCAAAATAGGGTGTTAGTTATCAAGCCTCATAACAAGACCCCTTATGAACTTTTTCTAGAAAAAAAACCTGTCTTAAGTTTCATGAGACCATTTGGGTGTCCTGTTACTATTCTTAATACAATAGATCACCTAGGTAAGTTTGATGGAAAGGCTGATGAAGGGTTCTTTGTAGGATATTCTACCAGTAGCAAAGCATACATGGTATTTAATAATAGAACTAGGATAGTAAAAGAGAACCTACATGTTAAGTTTAGTGAAAAAACACCTAATATTGCAGGAAATGGACCTAATTGGCTTTTTGATATAGATGCTCTAACAATTCTATGAATTATAAGACAGTTGTGGCAGGGAATCCAAACTAATGGTAAGCAGTACCAAAGAAAACATTGATGCAGGTTCAAGATGGGAAGAAACTAGTACCTGATCAAAAGTTATATTTTGCTCATTGTTGACATCTGATCCATCCACTCTCTAAAAGTTCAAAGGACTCTCCTAATGCTAGATTCAAACCATCAGGGGAGGAGGAAAAGATAGATTCTGAACATCAAGAGAATGAAGATAGTGAGGAGCCAAGAGTTAATCAAGAGCAGGATGCGAATGTCAACAACATAACTAAACATTTAATACTGTTAGATACCAACTGGTTAGCCCCCATAGTTGTTGGACATAGAAAATAATGTTGTTGGTGAGAATATAGTCTATGGATGTATTGATGATCCAAATATGCCTAATTTGGAAGAGATTGTCTATTCTGATCATGATGAAAAAGTTGGTGTAGAGGCTGACATGAACAATTTGGCAACAAATGTGCATGTCAGTCCTATTCCAACTACAAGAGTTTACAAGGATCATCCACTTGAACAAATCATTGGAGATATAAATTCAGCACCTCAAACCAGAAGGATGACAAAGAATGTGACTGAACATGGTATGTTTAGTTCAGTGCAACAGAGAATCAACCATAAAGATTTTTCAAAATTGTTGTTTGCTTGTTTTCTATCACAAGTAGAACCCAAAAGGTAATTCAAGCTTTGACAGATCCAGCTGGATTGATAGCAATGTAGGATAGTTCTATAGTTTAAAATTACAGAAGTTAGGACTTTGATTGATTTACCATGGCAAGAAGGGCCATTGGTACTTTAATGGGTGTACAGAAACAAGAAAAATGATAGAGGTATTGTGGTTAGAAACAAGGCAAGACTGGTGGCACAAGGTTACACCCAAGAAGAAGGAATTGATTATGATTAGGTTTTTGCTCCTATTGCTAGGTTAGAAGCAATCAGGTTATTTTTGTCTTATGCATCATTTATGAGGTTTATTATGTACCAGATGGATGTAAAGAGTGCCTTTTTATATGGTACTATTGAAGAGGAGGTGTATGTGTGCTAACCTCCTGGTTTTGAACATCTACAGTTCCCTGACAAAGTTTATAAAGTAGAAAAAGCTTTATATGGTCTACATCAAGCTCCTAGAGCCTGGTATGAGACCTTGTCTACCTACTTATTAGAAAATGGATTTAGAAGAGGTACTATAGATAAGACTTTGTTCATCAAGAAGAACAAAGGTGATATTCTATTATTACAGGGTGTAGGTGTGACATCATCTTTGGTCTACAAAGAGTCTTTATGTGTTGAGTTTGAGCAGATGATGCACAAAGATTCAGGTGAGTTCTATGAGGAGCTCACTTTCTTCTTAGGATTACAAGTGAAGCAGAAAGATGATGGAATCTTCATTAGCCAAGACAAGTATGTGGCTGATATATTGAAGAAGTTTGATTTTGCCACTATAAAGACATCAAACACTCCAATTAAGACTAACAAGGCATTTTTCAAGGATGAAGAAGACGAGGATGTGGATGTTCACTTATACAGATCAATGATTGGATCATTGATGTACTTAACAGCTTCGAGGCCTGACATAATGTTTGCTGTTTGTGCTTGTGCAAGTTTCCAAGTTACTCCTAAAGTCTCACATCTTCATGTTGTGAAGAGGATCTTTAAATACTTGAAAGGTCAACATAAATTGGGCCTTTGGTATCTTAGGGATTCACCATTTGACTTGGAAGCTTTCTCTGATAGTGATTATGCTGGAGCTAGCCTTGACAAGAAATCCACAACAGGAGGTTGTCAATTTCTTAGCAAAAGGTTGATTTCATGGCAATGTAAGAAGCAGACTATAGTTGCAAATTCTACTACTGAAGCAGAGGTATGTTGTGATGCTATTGTTCGTGGGTAGGTGTTATGGATCCAAAATCAAATGCTTGATTATGGGTTTAACTTCATGAACACCAAGATTTACATTGATAATGAAAGCACTATTTGTATTGTAAAGAATCCAGTGTTTCATTCTAAAACCAAGCACATTGAAATAAGGCACCATTTCATCAGAGATTCTTATGAGAAGAAGTTAATTCATGTAATTAAGATTCACATAGACCACAATGTTGCAGATCTTCTCATAAAGGCATTTGATGTTAGCAGGTTTAACTTTTTGATAGCTAGCATTGGATTACTTAACCTCTAAAATATTGTTTGAGGGGAGGTTAATTAAGATTGGATGAAAGGGAATGTATTAATAAGCAGAAGTGGGTGAAGGGTCAAGAAATCCCACTTAACCACAACACACATCCATAACTGTATCACTATCTAATCTTGAACCAATCACTGTTCTACCACAATCTTAACCCAAAAAGACTCAAAACCCTAGGAAAGCCAAAAGGACCACTGAGATATCTTAGTCTAGTGGACCTATTCACCTTGTTGCAGATAAGACTGTCTATAAGGAGTGGGAAGACAGAATGGGAAGGGCTACCACTACTTCTTCTAGCTTAGAAGCAGAGCAAGACAGTGGTAACATAAATAGGACCCAATCCATGACAACACTTAATGAATCTCTTCCTTAGGGAACTGATTCAGGTAGTGGTCCCAGGTGCCAAGATACCATATTGGGGGGTGCAGAAGCTTAAATTAGATTTGAGGCTGCATCTAAACAGTCTAATGATCCACCTCTCTCAAGGGTTAACACACTTGGAAGTGAGGAGGACAGCATGAAACTAATGGAATTGATGAAACAATGTACAAAACTGTCTGAATTAGTAATAAAAAGAAAAGAGAGATATATTGAGCTGAAAAACAGAAAGAAAGTTGTGTGATAAAAACAGAAAGAGTGAATTGGTGAGAAAAAGAAATAAGAGATATAGTGAGATTAAAAACAAAAAGAGAGCTTGTGAGAATCAAAATTGATGATGGAAATGCTTTTTGGAAAGAAATTGGGGTTAATACTGGTGTCTTAAAGTTAATGTTGCTCAGCTTAAAACTTAATGCTAATGTTGTTAGGCTTAATTTACTGCTGCCCGTATTAGTTTATGCTGCTAGGCGTTCACTTACTACTGTTAGGCATAAGTTAATGTTGACAGGCATAACTTCCTACTGCTGGGTTAGTTAATATTGTTAGGCTTAACTTAATGCTACCAGTTCAAGTTAATGTTGTTGAGGGTGAGTTCATAAATACTTTGATTAAAGGTTCCCCCCAATCAATTTTTAGTTTCGATTTTACCTCCTTGTTATCCTTTCTAATCATAAACCCTAACTCAATTTCATCTTTAATCATCAAAACCCATCACAATGTCGACCCCAAAGTTTGCTGAAACTCATAATTTGGTTGCGTTTTTGGAGAAACCAAAAGAAAGTAATGGGTTTGAGGAAATTATTGATTTTATAAATGCAAGTTCTGTCCAATATGCGTTAACAGTCAATCCAACCATTTATACTACCTGTATGATTAGTTCAGGACCATTGCAGGCTCATACAGTTAATAGGATATGCAGATACAACCCTAGTAGACAAAAAAAAGGTAATCATCTCTGAGACAAGTATAAGAAGTGATCTTAAGTTGGATGACACTGATGGAATAGATTGTCTACCCACTACTACCGTTTTTGCAGAATTGGAAAGAATGGGGTATGAAAATCTTACTCAAAAGCTTACATTCTATAAAGCTTATTTCTCATCTTAATGGAAATTTCTCATCCATACCATACTGCAATGCCTTAGCGCTAGACTACATCCTGGAATGAATTTTGTAGCATTATGGCATCTGCAAACATATGCCTTGCCACAAACCAAAAATTCAACCTTTCCAAGTACATTTTTGACAATATGGTGAAGAACTTGGATGGTGGGATAAAATTTCTCATGTACCCAAGATTTGTGCAAGTCTTCCTGGACAAACAAGTAGAGGGAATGTCCAAGCACAAAGGGGTTTATGTTACACCTTCCCACACCAAGAAGGTGTTTGCTAACATGAAGAGACCATGCAAGGGTTTTTCTGGAAGAGTTACACCACTATTCTCCACAATGATGGTTCAAGCTACAGAAGACATGGGTGCAGATTCAGCTACTCTTACTGATTCCTATTCCACACCTATTATTTCTCAACCATCATTATTTAAACCTTAAAAGAATAAGTCAGGGAGGAAACAAAGGAAAGACAGTGGTCCTACAGAGCCTGTCACTGATGAGGCTCATGTATCTACCCCTTCTTATGATCCACCTCAAAGTGGTGAGGATAGTATGCAACTTTTTGAATTGATGAATTTATGTACCAGCCTACAAGATAAAGTCCTTGATTTGGAGAAAGCCAAGACTGCACAAGCAAAGGAGATTACTAGTTTAAAGAAGATAGTCAAGCAGTTGGAAAAGAGAAGGAAGTCAAGACCTTCAGGGCTAAGAAGGTTAAGAAAGGTTGGTTCAACTAGTAGGGTAGAATCCTTTAATGATGCCAGTTTGGGTGCTCAGGAGGATGCATCCAAACAGAGGAGGAAGATTGAAGACCTTGATGCTGATGCAGAAGTGACTTTGGTGAATAAGACTCAAGAGATGAATGATGACAACCTGATGTTTGATACAGGTGTGTTGGAAGAGCAGGAACTTGAGTTTGAAAAGGTTAAAGAGCCTGTAGTTAGTGTTGCTACAACTACAAAGTCAATTCCAGTTAGTGCTGCTGAAGTAGTTACTACTACCAGTGCCAGTGTTGAAATTACAGATGAATTGACTCTTGCTCAAACTTTGATTGAAATCAAAACTGCAAAACCCAAGCCTGTTACAACTGTTGCTACAACAGTTACATCTATTAGACCAAGGGCTAAGGGAATTATATTTCATGATCAGGAAGAACAAGTTCCTGCATCTACAAAAACATTTTCTTCTTCACAATCACAAGTGAAAGACAAAGGAAAAGGAATAATGGTGGAGCCTAAAGTGCCATTAAAGAAGAAAGATCGGGTTGCTCTTAATGAAGAAATGGCTAGAAATCTTGAAGCTCGGTTGCAAGCAGAACTTATTGAAGAAGAAAGGCTTGCAAGGCAAAAGGAAGAAGAAGCTAATGTAGCTTTGATTGAATCATAGGATAACACACGAGCTATGATAGAGGCAGACTTTAAATTAGCTCAGAGGCTACAAGCGGATGAACAGGGAGAAATAACCATTGAAGAAAGATCTAGATTGTTTGTAGAGCTCATGAACAAAAGAAAGAAACACTTTGCAAAGCTTAGAGCTGGAGAGATAAGAGAAAGCAACATACTAAAGCTCAAAAGATGAAATCCAAATGTATAAATTATTTGAGAATATGGCTGGATACATACATTGTCAGTTGAGAGAGCAAAGCGGGCCGGACGGGTGGGGGGTATGATGAAATCGAGAAGTTGTTTAATAAGGAAATGAAAAGAGTAAATATTTTTGTGGACATGAATTCAGAAGTAGTAAAAGGCAGTGAGACAAGAACAGAGGAAAGCTATAAAAGAGCAAGGGATGAACTTGAATCTGATATGTCAAAGAAGCAAAAGATAGATGAGCATGTAGAAGCTGAAAAAGATGATGATCCAGAGGAGGAAGAAATGAAAAAAGCATATGGAGGATAGTTAGATGAGAGGAAATAGAAATTGATTTTATACACTATGACAAAACCTCAATGATTGTTGAATGTTAAAATTGTTAAGAAGACAAAAAGGTGATTCTATACTTGACTAAGAGCTTATTGAAGTTCAAAAGAATATTCATCAATGAGTAGGTATGCTTCGGGGTATTGACAGAGAAGACTTAGAAACTCTCTGGAAGTTGGTCAAAGAAAAGCATGGAATAAACAGACCAGTTGATGAATATGAAAGAGTGTTATGGGAAGATTTGAAAGTAATGTTTGAACCTGACATTAAGAGTGATGTATGGAGAAATCTACAAGGATACAAAGTGACTGTTTGGAATTTGTTTGATAACTGTGGAGTTGCCTTTGTAAGGTTTAGAAATCTACATATCTTTATGTTGGTTGAGAAAAGATATCCCCTTACACCAATAACAATCTCAAACATGCTGAACAAGAAGCTTCAAGCTGATCGTTGGAATGAGATGTGTTATCAACTACTCAAGCTCATGACAAAGCAGGAAAAGGGTTAATGAAGTGTTTGAATGCATCCTCCTGGTGATGGTGAAGACTTTTAATGAAACTTAAAGATTCAGAAGTTGTACATCAAGTTGCAAGGAGGATTTTTGGGTTTAAAGACGTCAAGAGGGAATTCTTAGAGTTATATGCTCAGTATATATAGTGTTGTCAAGCAATAAACTTTGTTGTTGGTGCTGGTATTACTAATGAAAATTATGCTAAGTAGTTAGTACTGGTAGTATAAAGTTACTACTGTTAGTATAATTTAGTAATGTTAGTATACATGTGTTTTTTTTTTTTTTTTTTTTTTACATTTTTTTTTTTTTTTTTTTTTTTTTTTTTTTTTTTTTTTTCCTTTTATTGCTGCTAGTAGAAGTTAAGACTGCTCAGAGATGAAGACTAAAAATATACTAAGTAGTTACTACTGCTAGTATATGTTAGTACTGCTAGAATAAATTTCTAAGTAGTTAATGCTGCTTGTGCTCAGTTACAACTGCTGAAAGGAATATATTGACAGAGATGAGATCAAAGATTGATTAGAGAACAAGAATACTTATGAAGATAAGTATTAGTTATTTGTAAAGAAGATATGTATAACTTATTTGTTTAAAAGCATACGTTTTGTTTTTAGAAATAGATCTTGATATTAAGTTTGGAAAGTACTTGTATGCCTTGTAGGTACTTCTTGTGTATAAAAGGAGGTCCTGGGGCATAATGTTAGATGTACATCTTTGATATTCGTAGCTTCAAGGTTTTGTAAACCCTAACACTATTAAGAGTGTTCGTTTCATATTGAGGCTAAAAGTTTTGTAATTTGTCTTGTTATTAATTTTGTGTTACTGTTTTATAAATAATTCTTCTTAGTATCATTAACTAGATTCCGCATAGTCTTTGATATTCATAATCAAAGTTTCTACCATAGTTGTCTTGGAAATTTACTCATAAACTAAGCTTCATACAAGCTAAGCAAGATCTATTCAAGTGGGATCAACAAGTTTAATGGATTTGTTTGTGGTAGTATTGATGTGGATGTGTCGGTTTGATTCAGGAGGTGAACATGACTGAGTTCAAGGATTTGTTGTTGTGGGACTGAGTCTAACTCGATTATTACCGAGTTGACTCGGTTACCATTGTCCTGTTTTGCCAAAATTGGTTTTAAAGAACAATACCTTGGAAACTCTTGTAATTGTGTACCTGTTCTTCAAGAAACCTTGTAGCGATAAGTCGATCAACAAGAACTTTCTAATAATGACCTTGTAAAGAATCAAGATCAATACCAGAATTTAAAAAGAGAAAACAGTAATTGACTTTAGATGTTTAGGGTTTAAAGCATATGCGCAGCAAACATAATCAAACCTTGCAACACTATCTTCAACTTTCCTAGTTGTACCAAATTAGGGTTTCCTGTAAACCATAATGTCACTGAATTTGACTGATTACCAAAATCAAAACTCGATACCTTTTTCTTCAAAAATTCAACAACAAAAACCTTGTTAGATCCTAGATCAAGAGCCACCAGACTCTGATCCCAATTGTTAAAGATCGTTTAAGCCATCTAGGATATGTTTTACAAATAACATTAATAAGCACAGCGGAATATAAAGAACATTAATGTTATTCAACAAGGTTTTATTACCATACGTTTCCACCACGCCTCAAATCCTATTTGATCAGAATAGAACGGTTACTCTACCTAGTAACAGGGATCAAAGATCCTTGAGGCTAAACCAACTAACTAGACGTCTGCATTATATCTTGTGTACACACACACACTTTTCTGGATACTAAAACTATGTGTCTATGATCTCTTTATATAGAGAGATCATGACTTATAAAGGAAGTTAACATGAAGATATAAACAAGTAAATCTTTTAAACATTAAGAAATATCTTCTGTTATCTTTATCTTCTTAAGGAGATCTTTTAAATCTTCATCTTTTGATATCTTTTGACCAAATCTTCTATAATTCTCCACCAGCTTGTAGAATTCTTTAATGACGATTTTGATCCTTTTGTTTCATTACTTGTTTCTTTTGTCTCTTCAAGTCTATAATTCCCAACAAGTAGTGTTAATTAGATTAGTGTATATTCTTGTATATTCTGTATATTTTTGTATATTTGTTAGTTTAATTGTGTGCTTGTATATTTGTGTGTTTAATTTAATCGTTTTCCTAATATACTGCTCTGGTCGATAACTCGATACGGCGTATCCACTTCCATTGGATACGGCGTATCCAACTTTCTGTCCAATACAGCGTATTCATACAACTGATTAATACGGCGTATTCACTTTTATTGAATACGGCGTATCGATCATCTGAAACCAAATTAGAACCTAAGTTTTCATATTTGATTTTCGTGCTTAAATTTTTTCTATCTTTCTTCAGAGCAAATCGTGCTGATATTTTTACCCTTGTTACAGGAAGTACTTATCAGAGCTAGTAGACTGAAGAAGATACCATAATAAGTTATGGCAGAACTAATTTCAGAGGAATACATTGTGAATGCTCAAAATGAATCAAATCTTTCTATCACCAGTAACGATATAAACATTGAACTTAGCGATGAATTTTTGGTGGAATAACGAAAGACTGTATACCACGGATGGATTGACGAAGACGTAGTGAACCACATTGCTAAGGTGCTTGAAATGATTGATTTAATCTACGTTCCTGGTGTGGATTCCCATCAACTATGAATGAAAGTCTTTCCTCTCTTACTGGTTGATGACGCACGACAATGGTAGATAAACGAGGGAGAAGGAAACATCACCGTTTAGGAAGAACTTGTTGAGAAATTTTTCTATAAATTTTATCCCGGTTCATACGATAGAGAAGAAGAAATGTTGGACGAAGGAGACAACTGGGAAATTGATCCACTTGAATTCTTGTCGTGAGTAAATTCATCATTTGATAAACATATGAAAATGGATGGAAGAACTAAAAAGGTATTATTCCATGCCTGGATGAATGGGAGCTGGAATAAAATACGAATAGATAACAGCATTTTGAGAAGTAACAATACTACTGTTGATTCGTTCTTCAAACCTTATCTGATAACACATGGAAAGAGCGACACCGAAAAGGAAGATGAACTAAGTCGGATAAAGCGCAAATATAGCAATACATCCAAATCAATTGATGAGCAACCTAGCAAAAGAATGTGCAAAGCAGAAAAGTTTGAAGCTATTCAGTACTCGCTTGGACCCAACAAAGAATATATTGCTATAAGAAGATGTGAATTTGATATTTGGAAAAGAAACGAAGATAATATGTCCAGAATATACCAAGATAATTTTTAGAAAAAGGACAACGGATGGAAGGTGACGCGCACCAAATAACTATGTAGAGAAACTGAAGAAAAGTCTAACTTAAAGACTTCGCTGTAAACAAAAGTGCTTCCCGGGAGACAACCCAGAATGTTATTTAATTTTATCAAGTCTGTCTTCCCAGACATCAATACGGCGTATCCGCTCCATACCATATGGCGTATTGACTGTCTGGACGTTATCAGTCTTTACTTTTTATGCACTTTAAAAACATTATTGTCAATTCTGACAATACGGCGTATTCATGCACATGATACGGCATATTCACCAGACTGGCTCGTATATTAGTTTGTTTAGTTTAGTTTAAATTAACCGTAGATACCAAGATAGGATTTTGCATGTTATTCCTATTTTACACAGGACCTCGTGAAAGAAATATCGACGAATATTGGTGGAGAATTTACAAATCTAGAGATCTTGAAGTGTTGGAGTCTTGAAACTTTAAGGCGGTTGTTCAACACACGAAATCTTGCTCAATATACCTACATGGAGAATCTACCGAGCAAAAATCAGGGGAGTTTCTCATTCTAATTCTTTTTAATTCCCGTATTTAATGTTTTATCTATACAATGAGGACGTTGTATAATTCAAGTGGGGGGATGGAATTAGAATGTATACTTGTCCTATTTTTCACACTAAAATGCTTAAATTATGCTTAAAATTTAAAAAAAAATCAAGCATACTTTTGTGAAATTACTTGTTACATAACCCGCACACAATAACCCTTGTTAGATATTATAAGGATGTAACCTTATCAGTTTGCAAATGTTTACCCAAATTCTACAAAATATGAGTATGTCGGTGATGTAGTAGACTTTAGAACTTGGCTTGGTATATCACTCGAGACCGCAATGATGAGTACTATGTATTTAGATGGAGTAACTTGTTTAAATTGGTAAATTTTAGGATTACACCTAAACCGCCTTTACATGTTGCTTATTAACTAACTACACCGGTTAGTTAACCTCCGTATAAACCCTTTGTTTACTCTCATTTTAAGAGTAAGATACCCCTAGAACAACCCATAGAGCCAATCCTTTAGGAAATACATCAATTGTTTATTTCGTTACACCTTTACACCTAAGCCTACCCTGTTAGATTAAGTTTATTTTACAGTTGCTAGTTACTTAAAGTGTAAAGTTTGTATTTCTATAGTCTTGTGTCAATTATGGTACGGTTGGAAGAATTTTCACATTGCAAATAGGAATGTATATTATAGTCAAAACTCATGTATTTTTACTACCATCACAATTAATGATACATCTAAAGAAGGAAGAATTACCAAATGAATTATCTAGAATTATTATGATCGTGAAGATGGTGAAATTACATCGAGTTTCGTAGTATAGTGTTAGCAAAAAAAATTGAAAAAATTAGAAAAGACGCAACAAAAAAAGAGAAGGAAAGTTTGAAGATAATCGTTTCGCAACTACCGAAGGAATTACACGAAGGATCGATTATTCGTTGATACAAATCGACGATGTAGAGTATTGTATAAAGTGGAAGATATCGCCACTTTCCTTGTAAAGTATGGGATGATTGGGAAGTTGACCGTTACGGGAACGCCAACTTAGGTTGTTGTTTTTTATCTATGATCAAGACGTTGTAAATAGTCGTGTCTTTATCATGGTAACGGTCGGGAAAAAGTGTCTAGCAACTTGTATTTTAGACTTAATCTATTTGTTTCGTAATTTTTATTTAACAACAATTTACTTCTCTTTCCTAATGACTAGCCGCTGGTTTTACGCGAATGAGGATATGTACGAGCGTGCATGTCTATTCCGTTGTTACGGCCATGTATGCATGTCTCAGCTGCCTCGTTGGTTTACGACTTTTGGTGAAAGTTAGAAGGTCCCTACCCTATATCATTCTTCATCCTAACCATTGGTTAAATTCGAATGAGGATGTGATCGAACACACATGTCTATTTCGTCGTTACGGCCATGTATGTGTGCTTCAGCTGCCTTGTTGGAATGGTACTTCTGGTGAAAGATTGAAGAATAATCAACCCTAAGCCTTATCTTAAAAACCCATTTTACCTTTATAAACGTGTTACTTCTTAGCTTTAGCGGTGGAGATGTGTATCTTTGCCAAGCTTATGATAGGAAACTCGTCACGACCGAGCGATTGAGCGAATTAGTTACATGTTACCACATAGATTAGTTGAGTGATTTGAGTGTTTTCATCTTCCTATTTCGTGAGGTGTTTGGAATAAGAACAAAGATATTCAACAAGGTTTTATTACCATACGTTTCCATCAAGCCCCAATTCTAGACGATCAACTCTAGAATGGTTACATCAATAAACTGTAACAGGGATCAAGGAAAACCTTGATTACCTTGAGGCTACACCAACACTCTAGACGTCTACATCTTCTACACTTTGTGTACACACACTTTTCTGGATACATAAAACCTATGTCTATGATCTCTTTATATAGGGAGAGATCATGACTTACAAAGGAAACATAATACAATTAGGAAACTATTAAATAGCATTAATAAACATTAATTCTTTCCTATCAACAATTAATAGCATTAATAAACTTGTCTTTTATCCTTTAAAGCAAGTCATCATGTTGTCCTTTGTTTCCTTCTTTAATTGAGTCTTCTTGAACATCTTACATCTTTTTTTTTTTTGAAGATTCCACCCTTGTCTTTTAAGTTCTTCTTGTTTCATTCTTGTTTTGTCTTATCAACTCAAATATAATTCCCAACAATCTTCCCCTAGTTGATAATGACAAAACCAAATAATCATAAACTTCCCCTGAAGTTAATATACGAATGAAAACTTCCCCTTAAGCTATGCAATTCCACCAAGGATCCACAAGTTGCAAATCATCAAATCTTCTTCCCCTTTTTGTCAATATCAAATAAGAGACTAAAGTATGCAACTTTGATCTTTACAACCACAAACTACTATCATACTTCTAATCCAGCCTTCAACAACTCTAATTACCCTCCATGACGCACCTTAAGAAAAATGAACTTGAGTAGTAGAAACTTACACTAGCAGTAGTAACAATGACTAGCAGTAGTAAAAACCTTCACCTCGATGATGCATGTAAATGGTTAAACATTTTAACATTAAGCTTCCCCTGAAACCCATATGTTAACCATTTCTTGAATCTTTAATTCTGTAAGCTCTTTGTAATGATCACTGATGAAGTACACTTGATATATCGAACTTGATACTGACGTAAAATATCTTAAATTTATTACTTAAGCTTTGCAACTATGTAGATTGAAAGAACGTGTATAGAATTTTGTGCTGATGCAAATCTCTAAAAAACACATCACCTCTTGAATTTATCCACATCGACATCTTCGTGTGACACTGAGCACTACAACGTAACTCCTTTAAGTGATAGTTTACCAGGTCCTCAACCAACCACCCCTTGACCACTGGAAACTAGATAAACCAAGTCCCAATCATAAACCGTAAATGTTCAAGCAAGTTATCATTGAAATCATGCAACCACCCAACCCCAATTTCAAGATAAAATAAGTAAACTCCTTCGTAAAACTCACTTCAATCTTAAATAAGAGATACCAAATAAACTCCGTAACCAATTTTTGCAATAAATCCAAAAATATTAGCCTTTAAACGTTTAAACCAAAATCAAAACACTGTTGAACCTGTGTGTGTAACAAATCAAAACACCAAACTCTTCTGTATGTGTCACCCATCTGTTCGAGGTCACCTTTTCTCAGACGAAACAAATAGTACCTTTCTTGTTCGAACAAAACTTTCCTTGTGCCAATAGCAACATACTCAACGAACTTCTGTTAAACCTTTTCTCGGATATCAATAGCAGCATAAGATATAGAAGGCGGCACAAAGTATCTCCAAGCAGTATTAACAAATACGCCCAAGCAGCAGAAATTTACTTCGAAGCCCAATAGTAATAAAGCCCAAAAACAATTCTTCTTTGAACACATGCTACATTAACTGCTTAGACATCACCAATATAAATGAACAGTTTTAACCATACCTTGTACAGCACCAATATGAAAACATATATACGTGCAAGCAGTATTAATCCCTGAAGCCCAAACAGTATACACGTGATGGCAGCAACATACTTGTGTGACATAAACTCCCTACAACTCTAGCAGCATATAATTCCAAGCAATGTTAACATAGGGCCCACGATCACAACCAATCAGAACCCATGTGTATAAGATTAGGGTTTCTCCTCTCACAAACCCTCAAGCATAACGAACAAACATCATACACACGAGCAACACCTCAATTAGAGTTTTCTTCCAACCCTATCACACGACTGTAACCAACTTATAAACAGCAGCTATATCAATGAAGAATCACTTTATGACAAGCAACGAAACAGATCTGAATCAGAAGATACACAAACTTCTCTTTGAAAGATGGGATTCTTTCCTCCATCTGTATGAGTACAAGTACGTGATCTGTTACTACCATATTCAATACGAACATATGGATCTTGTCTTGATATCCATGGTAGTCGTCTTCACCAGTACAAGGTTTAGCAATACAACACGAGCTACAATAATAAATCCATGCACGCCCTAGACGACTTACAAGAATAGCCGTGTGAAGATCAACAAACATTCAAGAACTGTTCAAGTGAAACCCTAATTGAAAAATCTTTATGATGCACAAAACCCTTTAAGAATAGTAACAATGCTTAACAATCGTATTGCATACCCAAAACAGGTAGAGAGGACGATTATAAATCTTGTTATATCAATTAAACTTCAAAAACCCCATAAAACTTTTAACATAAATCGATTCTTCTACAAAATTAGGGTTTTAGGGTTTCTTCAAAAACCTTGTTTGATCCTAGATCGAGAGCCACGAGGCTCTGATACCAATTGTGGAAACCTTTAGATCATTGAAGCTCAGGTTGTTTAGACCATTATCTAGGATAATATCAATGTTCATAAGTTAAAAAACAAAGCAGAATAAGAACAAAGATATTCAACAAGGTTTTATTACCATACGTTTCCATCAAGCCCCAATTCTAGACGATCAACTCTAGAACGGTTACATCAATAAACTGTAACAGGGATCAAGGAAAACCTTGATTACCTTGAGGCTACACCAACACTCTAGACGTCTACATCTTCTACACTTTGTGTACACACACTTTTCTGGATACATAAAACCTATGTCTATGATCTCTTTATATAGGGAGAGATCATGACTTACAAAGGAAACATAATACAATTAGGAAACTATTAAATAGCATTAATAAACATTAATTCTTTCCTATCAACAATTAATAGCATTAATAACTTGTCTTTATCCTTTTAAGCAAGTCATTAATGTTGTTCTTGTTTCCTTCTTTAAGGAGATCTTCTAAAATCTTACATCTTTTGAAGAATTCCTCTTTTGTCTTTTAATTTCTTCTTGTTTCATTCTTGTTTTGTCTTATCAACTCAAATATAATTCCCAACAATCTTGTTGATCCCAAGCCTTGATCGATTCTTTACCTTGTAAAGTGTATGTTACTTTGGATGAATCCAAAATAACAATGGTAGAGACTTTGTTTGTATATCAAAGTGTATGCGGAATCTACACTTCAATACTCTAGAAATATTAATCAATGAAACAATACTAAATAATGAACAATGAATAAAACACAAAATGCAACAAAATGCTTCAATATTATTAGATTAATAATACGAGTACTCTTGCTTAG
>BQNB010113871.1:1470-21859 GCA_026074375.1 Tanacetum coccineum
TCCAATATACTACAATTGGTATCAGAGCACATGGGATGATTACTTAGATTGTATGTGCGTTTCTCTTGGAAGAATTAATCAAAAATTTGGTTTTTGAAGGTTTATGGTTTTCACATTGGCTTTCTTTGATTCTCACGTTTGTGGTGTTAAAGTTAGTGTTTTTAGTGTAGTTTTAGCCTTCTAGTACCAAGTTGTGCAAGAAAATCCAAGCTTAAACGTTCAAAAGGGTGATTTTTAGTGATTTGAAGCTTTTCTGGAAATTACATTTTGTCTCCCTGTAAGACGTTTCTTAGTTTCGTTTTGTCTCTGCGTTTTGTCAGAGAATAGTACACTGTGGTTTGTCCTCTAGTGTGGTACAGCAGTTGCGTTTTATCAGTTGCGTTTTGTGTACTGCTTTTTGGTTATTTCTTCAAGTTGCGTTTTGTATGTTGCGTTTTGTCTCAAGAGTTGATTGCGTTTTGCCCAAGACACGTCACTGCGTTTTGTCTCCTTATCATTATGTTTTGTGTCCTGCGTTTTGTCCCAAGTTGAAGACCTTTATTGCGTTTTGGTGGAAAGAATCTCTGGCAAAAAAAATTCTTCATTGCGTTTTGTCTTTGCTTCTTGACTGCGTTTTGTCTAGGACACCTCACTGAGTTTTGTCTAATCCTCAACATTGAGATTTGTCTGAAATTCTTAACTGAGACTTGTCTAGATTTCCTGACTGAGACTTGTGTATTGCATTTCACTTCATTACGTAAACTCATTTCAACCAAACCAAATCTTAATTAAACAACATATCACCTAATCTAACAAACAATCATCACTTTTAACATACAATCACTAATCATTGTACCGATCCAACGATTATCATAACACAATCAATCAATCATGTCTAAAGCTTCTGATGACATTCAAGAGAGAGAATTGCATCAGTTGCAACTAATGCAAGAAAATGCAAAGGAAAGTTGCATGACATCTTTTCGGCTACTTCATTCATTTCTTCAGGTTCTTTCATACGATGAATCAAAATCCATGAGAGTATCCGAACGTGCATTCATGACACTCTTTGGTCAAGATAATGAGACTTTCACAAGTACGATGTCCCTTAACTTGGATCAATTACAAAGGCAGCTTGACAAAGATGAATTCCAAGAAGATAAATCCATGGCTGCATTTTGGGTGCTCAACAATCAGTTTCAGAAGTTCATCGATTGGCAGCACTTCTTGGATTATGACAGTGAAATGACAGAGAAGCTTTTTGCTGAATACACTGGAATCCAAGTTAAACAGTTTAGAGAAACACTACTCCTACACATGGCTAATGTTAAGAAGTCTGTTGCTGAAAGAACACATCATAAAAGACAGTATGATAGAAGGATGAAGGAAAGACAGATGCAGTCAAGAGAGAGTAAGGTTGTTTCGAGTAAAGCATTGGATGCTAGTTTAGTTGTTACAGAATGCAGTGGGACAAAGTCAGATGAGCATATTACAAGCAGCAGTTCAGGGACTTATATCACACATGTTGTGGATGCAGATATCAGACCAGTAAATGACCAAGTGCCATCTGCTGAGGTACATTTGACTACTCAACATAATGTCCTTGCTAATGTACAACAGCATACAATCTGACCAAGTTATAGAAAATATTTGTTGGGAAAAGGTTGATAGCAATACCCACTCCTGATTCAACAAATATGTAGTCATAGGGGTGGAGAGATTGACTTGGATGCTGAAACTTGTCTCAAGTAAAAAGTACTTTGCTTAAGGGAGTTTCTAAAAAAGGAATTGACATGGTGAAAAGAAGTTTATATGAAACTTTAAAAGTTTTTACAACTTGAAAAAAATTGTATTTCCTTGAAATGTCAATGCAACAAAAGGATGAAAGATTTCAAAGTAACAAAACCATGTAAGAATCAGGATCTCCTGGTTTTGTGAATTTTTGAGATCAATGATTTGAATGCTCAGTACAGGGCCCATAAACCACAATAATTTACAACATTGATGATCAAATTAAAAGTTGTGAAGGATAAGCAAGTAATGAACCCAAGGCTTAAACTTGTACATTGATGTTTTGAAAAAACAAATAAACATCGAACTCGAACATAGTGTGGTAAATTACTTGCAGAAAATAAGCAGATAATAAGGAAAATGAGCATTTAAACAGACTTACAAAGATCTTTATGATTCTATCAAAAAGACACGTATCTCAGACGAAAGATCTTAATGACCACTGATTGCTATGTAATATAGTAGAATATCGAAAATGCTGATTTAAAGGCTCAGATTCAGGAAAAGGTTTTTGCGAATGCAGCATTGAAAAACGAATTAAGAAAGTTAAAAGGAAATAGCGTGGATACTAAGTTTGCAAAACCATCAATCTTGGGGGGGGGGTTTAGTTATGTCGGGGTAAGGTTAGTGTTTGGGGGTGGAAACGGTTTTACAACCACCCAGAAACCAATCAGTTGTTAGACAACCGAATGCGTTTAAATCTGAACGACCTAACTTTTCAAAACCACGGTTTGCCTCCCAAGTTGATGTGAATAACGTTTTGTCAAAACCAGTCACTCCTCATTATTTGCCTAAAGTTCGAGAATATGTCCTGCAAAAAAAACAAACATCATCACGTGATTGCTCCTAACTATCTAGAATAAGTCAAGAATTACCATATGGTTCAAGGTGTTATGTCATAATCCATATCTAGAGGAAGCTAGGAAAAAGACACACAAAGAAAGAAATTAGGAATTCAAAACCTAGTGTGATGCATTACTAGTCTACAAAACACTACTAATGGTAGCAAACCAAATCCTAGGAGAAACAATCAAATATCTAGGAGTTTGCCTGTATCTAAGAGTAGTTATGGAATGTCAAATGGTGTGTCGCTAGTAGATCACTCTAGGAATTCTAGTTCTTTTTCTGACTCCAAACACTTTGTTTGCTCAACGTGTCATAAATGTGTCTTTAATGCAAATCATGATAATTGTATAACAAAATTCCTAAAAGAGGTGAATTCTCGTGCTAAGATTCAATCCCCTAAGACTAAAAACAACAACAAACCTGTAGAACCAAAGAGACATACTCAGAAACCTAGTAGGCAGATTGCTATAGGACAAAGGTTTTCTCTCAACAAGTCTTCCGTTGTGCATGAGAAACCAAACACTCCTAGATCTTGTCTTAGGTGGACACCGGCGGGTAGAATTTTCAAGCTTACTAGTCTTAGGTGGATCCCTACAAGAAAGTTATTCAACTCTTGCACGAGCAAAGTTGACAGTGAGCCTCCAAATGGTTCAAATGATGATATCACTAACCCATATAAATGCAATCAAACTCTTAATGTCAGTGCATGTACTCTTAACTTAAGTGCAGGTATGTCTTTTAATCCTATAAAGGAAAGACTCAGAGTTTCATTACCGAAAAGACTGATATCTCATAAGCCAAGGGTTCAAGGGATTCTAATCTGATGCACATTAACAATGACGTCTGTTCACAACAGTTCAGGCCTCGCTCTTTAACGATAGATGACGTCTGTTCACAACAGTTCGGGCCTTGCTCTTCAACGATAGATGACATCTGTTCACAATAGTTCAGGCCTCGCTCTTCAACGATAGATGACGTCTGTTCACATCAGTTCAAGCCGCGCTCTTCAACGACAAATGATGTCTGTTCACATCAGTTCAGGCCTCGCTCTTCAACGACAAATGACATTTGAACACTACAGTTCAAGCCTCGGACCTCAATGTCAACAAAATGGCGTCTGTTGACAACACTTTAGGCCCCGCTCTTCAAAGAAAAGAAAGGTGTACGCTTCAGTACGCTTTATCTTTAGAAGAGAAGAAATCTTCTTGTTTAAGACCATTCTCATCAACAAGCTTCATACTTTTCCATGTTTGTTCTATCATCAAGTGGATCAACGTACCTTTGATTGTAGTCTTATTCACTTGTTCAATCAAAAATAGCATACTCATATGTAATTTTTGAGGGGGGATGTGTGAATAAACTACATGTTGATTGATGTTTTAGAAATGGTCATATGGCTCCTGTGCAACTCACTACAGGACCCACTCCTACTTTTTTTACGCCTGGACAGATAAGTTCAGGGCTTGTACCAAATCCGGTTCCTACAGCTCCTTATGTACCTCCCACAAATAAAGATTTGGAGATTTTATTCCAACCAATGTTCGATGAATACTTGGAACCCCCTCGTGTTGAAAGATCGGTTTCTCCTGCTTCAGCAGTTCAAGTTCCAGTCAACTCAACCGGTACACCTTCATCTACTACCATTGATAAAGATGCACCTTCTCTAAGTCATTCACTGTCATCTTCGGCATTACAATCTCCAAGTTTACATCAAGGCGTTGCAGCTGAATCTCCTCTCATGGAAGACAATCCTTTTGCTCCTATTGACAATGATTACGTCATAAACGTGTTTGCTCCGGAACCTAGGTCTGAAGCATCATCATCCAGGGATCTTAGTTTAACCGAATATCCTTATGTCTCACAAACACTTCATCATCTCGGGAAATGGAGCAAAGATCACCCGCTGGATAATATTATTGGCAATCCCTCTCGACCGGTATCCACCAGAAAACAACTAGCAACCGATGCCTTTTTGTGCTTGTATAACTTTGTCTTGTCAAAAGTCGAACCAAAGAACTTCAAATCGGCAATAACTGAAGATTGCTAGTTTCAAGCCATGCAAGATGAGATTCACGAATTTGATCGACTTCAAGTATGGAAATTAGTACCTCAACCAGACTGTGTCATGATTATTTCTCTATTGTAGATCTACAAAGTTAAACTTGATGAGTACGGTGATGGTCTGAAAAACAAGGCTCGGTTGGTGGCCAAGGGATATCGACAAGAGGAGGGATTTGAATTCAAGGAATCATTTGCACCGGTTGCACGTATCGAGGCTATTCGAATCTTCATCGCCAATGCCGCCAGTAAAAACATGACCATCTATCAGATGGATGTCAAGACAGCATTCCTTAATGGCGAGTTAAAGGAAGAAGTCTATGTTAGTCAACCAAAGGGATTCGTTGATCCAGATCATCCGACACATGTTTATCGTCTGAAGAAGGCGTTGTATCGTTTAAAGCAAGCCTCTCGGGCGTGGTACGATACCTTGTCACGACTTCTTCTGGACAATAAATTTTCCAAGGGTGCAATTGATCTGACATTATTCACTAGGAAAACAGGCAAACATATTCTTCTCGTTCAAATATATGAAGATGATATCATATTTGCCTCGACCGACCCTAAAGCGTGTGACATATTTTCCAATGAGATGAGTTCTAAATTTCAAATGTCAATGATGGGACAAATGTATTTTTTCCTAGGTTTACAAGTTTCTCAAAATCCCGGAGGCATTTTTATTAATCAATCAAAATTTACTCTAGAAATATTAAAGAAATTTGGGATGGATTCATGTGACCCTGTTGATACACCCATGGTGGATCGACTTAAACTGGATGAGGACCCCTTAGGGATTCCAGTTGACCAGACTCGATTTTGTAGTATGGTCGACTCCCTAATGTACATCACAGCCAGCAGACTCGACCTTATATTCACTGTATGCATGTGTGCTAGGTATCAGAAATCGCCTACCAAAAAGCACCTTGAAGCACTTAAACGGGTCTTTCGGTATCTCAAAGGAACCATTAGTTGGGGACTTTGGTATCCGAAAGACACAACTATGGCACTAATGGCCTATGCAGATGCGGACCATGCATGTTATCAAGACACACGAAGAAGTACGTTAGAAAGTGCTCAGTTCCTTGGGGATAAATTAGTCATCTGGTAATCAAAGAAACAAAAGAGCACTACGATTTCAACCACAGAGGCTGAATATATTTCCATGTCTGGATGTTGTGCTCATATATTTTAGATGAGGTCACAGCTTACAAACTACGGTTTTGCCTTCAATAAGATTCCCCTGTATTGTGACAATCGCAGTGTCATTGCTCTCTGCTGCAATAATGTCCAACACCCCTGGTCTAAGCACATTGACATACGACACCATTTCATTCGAGAGCAAGTTAAGAAGGGCGTGGTTGAATTGTACTTCGTGATGACAGATTATCAGCTTGCGGACATTTTCACCAAGGCATTACTAAGAGAGCGGTTTAAATTTCTACTCTCGCATCTTGGTATGAAGAATATGTCTCCGAAAACCCTTAAACGTCTTCAGGATGGAGAATAGGAGTAAAGGACAGTCTTCACATAACCTATGTATATTTGTAAGTAATTCAACACAAAAACAAAATGCAAAAATACAAAACCTGTTGATCCCAAACCTAGATCGATTCCTTAGGTTGTCTAAGGTTAAGTTACCTTGGATAAATCCAAAATAACTTATTGTTGAAACTTTGTATGTATATTAAACATGATAGTGTCTTAGCATAGATATGCCTACTTGTAGAAGTTTTTTTCATATAAACCCACATTGTTTTTGCGTTCTCAAAAATATTGATTATCATATTAAAATCATCTTAAGCTATTCGGAGTTAAACCAGTTAAGCAATTAAGATCGTACGTTATGTTATTAGAATATGTTGTGAATAGAGAATTATCTAATTGATGCATCTACAACACTGACATGGCATAACACGAACATCTCAATTTGATAGATTCTGACGTCGATATGATCAGTGACCTCCAGCACTCAAGATACTTCTCTAAGTAGATTATAATCTCGCACATCTTGATAAGTTCGCAGGCGGGACTGAATATTCATCGTGTTTCTCCACTTCTATGACTGTCTTCAACTATTTACAATGTGTTACACTTTCGCGCGTAATTCTATTCTATACTCGGCGATTCTAAAGTGTCTTCGATGTGCAAACACCTACTACATCACCCTCTCTTGATGATGAGGTTGTGAGAGGTCTCTCGATGTTATCAATAACTATAGCTCCGAGAACTGGCATGTCTGACATCATATTCCGTCTCTAAAAGCTTCGCTTACATATCTTTCTATTTGAGCGAGTAGTGTAATTAGAATTCTTGTGATCGAATGTCTTGTCGGTAGTCTTCATGAGCGTAGTGGGATATGTGTCTCCTGCATGTGCTGCTCGCACAACCGCCCCCAGTCACTCCATAGCTTGTATGACAAGCTTAAGGCTTATGATTTCGCGATCGATATCTAATCTTTAATTACCTATAGCTCAGTCATAGTAGAAACGCTTATGACCGCTGATAGAATGATGAAATTCTCAGAGTCGAGTTTCCTAGATTATTAGATCATGTACTACATAACGCCGTATAGATCAAGACGCCTACTTATTAGTAAAGATACTAAGTCATATATCGTAGAACGGATTTTCGAATAGCATAAAGCTATAGACCCAATATGTCAGTGTACCGTACTACTAGAAGTCTGTGTACATATAAGTAATCCTGAATTAATCTACTATACTGCAAATCATAACATAGCAGTATCGATCCTGTCGTTACCATTATCTATCTAGACCTATTGTGTGTCGCCATACCGTACAACAAAGCCCATAAATATCAAGAGGGCTGAGAATGCTATTCCTCCCAAAACATCAATCTTGTTAGGCAATTAAAGAAGCCCCCCGCGTGGGCCAGGAGGTCGGCTCCCGCACACCCCACCCCCCCACCCCCCCCCCCCCCCCTCTCCCCTCTTTGATTTGCCCCCCTGCTGCTCTTAGTGCTCTCCTGCCGGTGTTCGCAATTTAGCTCTCTGCTCAATTATGGCACAGGCAGAACATACATGTCTCATCGCAAGAGTCCTTATATATAGAAACTATTTGATGTCTATGGTTTTGAAATTATGCAGTATGTACTTAATCTATTTAATAATCTACATGCTCTGCCTGTGATCAGATTCATCATAAGAAATTGTGACGAGTGACCGCTTGTGCTGTATGGGGTGAGAGATATCGCTAAGTAGAGCATTTACTAATAATATTGTCCTCTGATCGATAGGTACAAGAGGGTATCGAGATTCTAGGAGCTAAACAAGATATGCTAACACTGGATGTAAGTATATCAAGTCTATGCCCACTTGCTGCGCAGTGAACCTATGAACATATTCATGGCTCCCCTCGTCATACATTTAAGAGCATTGGCATATCTATGGTATCAGTCAGTACGTGTAAATAGTTCGAGTGTGGTAATTAACGCGATGTGATGGAGTGTGAGCATATAGACGAGACGAGATGAATATTTATCATGCATGATATTCTAATTCATTAAAACTGAATACTCTCATATCTAATTGAAACTCACCACAAGTTACATATAATAGAATCATCATATCCGGCGACAACTTTATATCTATTATTGCCTCCAACCCCCCCTAATCCCCCTCCAGCCGCTCCAGTTATCTAATGACGAGGCGGTGGGGCGACGGGTATGGGGAAGCCCTATTCCTATTGTTTCCATTCAGTTCTATAGGTATCCAAAACTATTCAGCTTGTACTCTTGAGGTGTACTTAATCCAGTCTTAAATCTTTCCTCCCCTACACACTCTATAACATTTTCATGACCACATTATTTATAATTCAGATCATTGCGAGATCCCAACGTCTCAATGGGTTGTGAATTTTTGATAGGGGAAAGAGGTGAATAAGAGGGTGATCGTGATTTTTGAATGTGTTGTGGAGAAAATGTGAGAGTAGAGTGAGAGGAAAGGGAGGAGAATGAGAAGGGGAAGGATGGGTGATATGGATATGACGAATGTGATTTTTAAATTTTAAAATAATTTAGAAAATCTGATTAAATAGTACGTGATCTATTAAGACTCAAGAGGTACTCTCCCTTTCATGTGCAAAAAATTTTCTTGATTATCGACGCACTTGTTAAGGGGGATCAGGAGGGTGTTCATGAATCAAAACTAATCAGTGGTCTACTATGCTTTGATGTTTACATTGCTCGTACATTGATTGATTTTCCAAAATGGTTTTATGCTGAACTCACCACGTGAACAGTACCAAAAGGACCGACCTGTATTTACTTTATGGAGTTATAAGGATGGTATTGGATAGGTAAGTTCCCATGATCCCGCCAGAGCCGGCAGTGGATTACCCAGGGACAATCCACTTCGTTAGTGTATGACATCCTTAGGTATGATTACATAAGGAGATATGTGAGAATAAGGGAATTGTGTCGATGAGGATGGAGCTAGTACTGGAAACATACCCAACAAGGTATAGTAATGAAGTCTCGGTAAGCATGAAGTGGTTGAAGATGAAAAGAAATGTTACGTTAAAGTGGCTGAAAAGAAAGAGCCCTCCTTAAAACATTAGGAGAAACCGGGGGTCATAAAATTGCTGTCAGAATCACATGGGTTGATTGCGGACATTGAAGAAAGTATCATGGACCCAGTGATAGTGACCACAAACTCTTCCCTAGCCACTCAGTTCCCTCAAAGGATTCTGGTTTCCATTTCTTACAGAGGATTAAATATTTCTATCGGCTCTCTCACTTCCGAGTTAGATGGATATTGAAAAGGTGGGCAGTTACTCCAGCCTCGTACTACTAAAACAAAACTTGCACTATTGAGTTCTAGAGCCATGAGAACTCCAAAATCTCGTTAGGCCACTTAATACAAACTATGCTTGTTCCTTCACCACACTATGACAACAAGTTAAAGATCTTAAGGTCCTCGACATTACTCTTGGTATTGCAAGAACATCGAGTGATACGAAAGTACTCACAACTAAAAGGGGATGCAATTCATTCTAGAGCCAACATTCCAAACAGCTCTTGGTAGGTGACATTTGGAAAAAGCTTTCCCTGCCGGAACATACACCAACTCGGATGACTTTAGAGTTAGCAGACCGATCAATTACTTATCATAAAGGACTCGCCGAAGACGTTTTTGTTAAAGTTGGGAAGTTTCATTTTCCTACAGACTTTGTTGTTGTCGATTTCGAAGCCGATCCTCGTGTACCTCTCATACTTGGGAGATCCTTTTTGAGGACCGGTCGTTCTTTAATTGATGTTTATGGAGAAGAAATAACCCTTCGGGGTCACTTTTAATCTAGATCAAACCACGAGATACTCCTCTACAAATGACAAGTCGGTAAACCGAATTGACATCATTGATGCAGTTTGTGAGGAGTATGCTCCAGAATTGCTAGGATGTCCTAATTCTTCGGGTGACAATCCCACCCCTACGTCTGAGCCGTTTACTTTCGAATTCATTTTGGAAGAATTGTTGCTTATCTTAAGGATGATTAATTTCACCAGAAATTGATCATGCCGATTGAATCCGGGTAGAAGTAATTTGTTTGATTTGAAATTTTTTCTATATAATGACTCGTTTCAACTTCCTACGTACATGGACCTTAAACAAAGTGATGTGAATCCCGGGGCAAAATCTTCAATTGAGTGCCTCCAGGAATTAGAGTTAAAAGATTTGCCGTCTCACTTAGAATTTTGCTTTATTGGAGAAAGAAATACGACAATTTTACATTTATTTATTGCAAAAGGCATAAAAAAATGAGGAAAAGATGCTCTTTTAAAGGTGCTCAAATCTCACATGGGGTCATTGCTTGGAAAAAATCACGAACATCAAGGGTATCGGGGGACCCTCGTTTTTGTACCTACAAATTTTTGATGGAAGATGATTACAAACCTACGGTTCAAAGTACAAAGGACGGTTTAAACCAAAACAAAAATTCATTAGGTAATCAAAAATATAGGTCCTAAAACTTACTTGATGCCGATGATTTACCCAATTTCTGACAGCCCATGGGTTAGTCCAGTGCATTGTTGTTAGGTTTAAGAAAAAGACTCAGTCACCCCGTATATTTTCATATTTAGCATTGCTCGTAGTTTTGTTAGTAATAGTATGATTTATGGTGTGGGTCGGGTCTTTACCCACTGTAAGCCCACACCATAGCCCGTTTTATGGGGCATTTTGTAAGACATATTTAAACCCTCTCCACACATGAAGAGGGTGTTGGAAGAAATCATTTTACACACACATCAAAGTGTGTTTTTCCTTATTCTCTCCATCCATCTCTCTCTCTCTAACTTTCCCTCTCTAAGATCATAAGTGTGTGAAATTAGGAACCTACAATTGGTATCAAGAGCCATGGTTCTATCTTGGTTCCTTTAGTTTTTTTCGTTGTGGTATTTTGAGCTTATTACTTACGGCTTACTTGCATCTTATTGGGAATATTTTCATTCGTCTGATTTTCTAATCTTTCATTATAACTCATTTTATTTCTTTCTAAATTTGCTAAATGGGTTGGGCTGTACAACTCATTAGGCTAAATAGTTCTTTTTTTACATCATAACTGTTTTTACAACTTATTGGGCTACTCACTTTCTTATTCACACACGTATTCATCATGTATGTTTTTTAGCAAGTATGAATGAGTGCTTGACATGTTTGACCATATCTTTAATATTTGAAACTGCTGTGTAATTGGTAACCAAACTGTGCATCAACTTTTTACTCGTCATAGTTTTATTTGCTCTTTAAAGCATAAGCGTCTCGGCTTAGGCTTAGTTTTTGAACTCGTTTTCAATAAAAGGTGTAGTCTTTCTCATCTAAATCTAGTTTGTAGCTTATTCGTTTGCGTCTTATTAACAAAACCATAAAAGTTTTTCCATGTTTCTTCTTATTGTTAAATTTTATCTATTGAAGAGTAAAAAACATGTGTTTAATAATGTTTATGGCATACTATTGACCACATTTATTTGAGTTTATTTGGGTTATGCATAGTTCGTATTAGAGCTTATTTGTTCAGTTCTGTCGTGGCTTATTTCAAAAGAGCTTCTTGGTTGGCTTATTTGCTAGCTTTCTTGAGTTTGCTCATTATCTTGTTATGTGGTCACGTTTTTTGAACGTGACATGTGAACACAGATCCTTGTTTTAGCTGATTCGAATTTAGGACATTTTGTTTGTATTGCATGAGACGACAAAATCCACAAAAAAAAACCATTGCTGTTTTGGTGTAAACAGGGGAACAAATTCATTGCGTTTTGACTAATGTTTATTGCTATTGCGTTTTGCAAGACCCTTATGCATAAATCTAATGCAAAATATGCCAATTTTACAAAGGTTGCAGGTTTGTGCTGAGTGATGCGTGGCGCGCATACGTATTTGTGATTCTTTGCGTTTTTGTCATGGTTTTTGATTTTGTGATTGGTTGCGTTTTGTATTAGAAAACTTGTTCAAATCCGCAAACACAACTAATCGAGTGATACTAACATATTATGATCACCGGGATCATTCGTGCTCATTTGTATTGATTTTGGGTTTTTTGGGTATCGAAGTCGGGTTTAAACTACGGGATTCTTTCCCCTATACCATTGCGATAGTGAAACTCGTTTCGATCACGTGGTATAATTCACCATTCAATCGTCGTTAAACGTTCTAGTCCGCGAGACAAAATTTACACTTGTTCATTTTCTTTAATATTCAAAGGAAGAAAGAAAGAAGTTAAAGAGGGAAACACGTTTTAATTTTGTTTTATAATTCACCAATTTGCACTTTTGGCCCCTCAACTTCATAACAATTTTCAATTTTAACATTTAGGTTTTAAAATTTTTAATATTAGCCCCTTGATTTTAAAACTTCTTTCTACTTTAACCCTTTAATTCTCTATAATTTTTTTAATTAGCCTTTTTTTTCAGACTTTAAAACATTTTCATATCTTACTTTCTTTGTTAAATTTAAAAGTTTCACTTTTAGTCTTTCATGTTTCTAATTTTTTTTAGTTAGTTAATTTTTAGTCTTAAAAATAGTTTTCACCAACAACAATTAATCAATATTTCACGATTTCTTCTTGATTTAGTAAAATCCCGTAAAAGATTATTCTTTTATCGGTTTAAGTCGTAGATTTGTAAAACCCTTGTGATCGTCATTGTTTCATCTAACCCAAACAAAATCACTTAATTTACTTAAGATCCTTAATTTAAATTTCACATATTGAATTTGAAAATGGGATCTTCCAAATTCAAATTTCACAAGAGAGGAGAGTTGTATCAATTGCAACAAATGCAACACAAAGCAAAGGAAAGTTGCATGAAATCTTTTCGACTACTTCAATCACATCTCCAGGTTCTGTCTTACAATGATTTAAAAATCAATGGATGTTTCGAACGGGCATTTTCGACACTCTTTGAAACAAGAAAGTTTCCGGGACGTTCACATGCATTAATGTACTAACTTGGATCAATAGAAAAGCAACTACAAAGATGATATTTCAAGGAGATAGTATCTATGGCTGCATTTTGCATGATCAATATAACAATTTCCAAATGTTTTCGACAGCAATCCACTTGGGATTATGACAGTCAAATGACAGAAAAGTATTTTGCTGAATACACTAGAATCGAAGTTAAACAGTTTAGAGAAATACTACTCCTACACATGGGAAATGTTAAGAAGTCTCTTGCTGAAAGAACACGTCATAAAAGACAGTATGATAGAAGGATGAATGAAAGACAGATGCAGTCAAGAGAGAGTAAGGTTGTTTGTTTTGAGTAAAGCATTGGTTGTTGTTTAGTTGTTACAGAATGCAGTGGGACTAAGTCATATAAGCATGATACAAGCAGCAGTTCAAGGACTTATATCACACATGTTGCGGATGCAGATATCAGACCAGTAAAAGACAAAGAGCCAATGGCTGAGGTACAATTGACGATTGCACAAAAGTTACTTGATAATGAGCAACAGACATACCGATTAATCTAAACCAAGTTTATCACACATATCTGTTAGAAAAGGTTGTTAGCAATACCATCATGATTAACAAATATGTGGTCATAGGGTGAGGAGAGATTGACCAGGAGCTGAACAATATCAGCAAAAAAGTCCTTTGGTTTTTTTTTTTTCTTAAAGCTGAGCTTTGTCAAATATCAAAGAAATGATTGAAAAAGAAAAGTTTTATAATGAACTTTAACGTAGGTTTTTTTACTTGAAAAAAAACTTTGTATTTCATGAAAATTTTCACTGCACAACATAAGGAAGAAAGTTTTCAAAGTAATAAACCATGTAAGAACCAGGATGCTCCTGAGTTTCATGAATTTTTTGAGATAAATGATTTGAAAGCTCAGCTACAAGCTAAAACCACACTAATTTGCAACTTGAAGAATCAAATTAAAAGTGTGAAGGATGCAAGTAATGAAGCCAAGGTTAAACAAGAAATTGATGTTTTGGAAACAATAAACATTGAACTAGAAAGTAGTGTGGCTAAATTACTTGCAGGGAATGAGAAGTTAAATAAGGATTATGAGCATTTAAAACAGACTTACAAAGAACTTCATAATTCTATCAAAAAGACATGAATTCAGACGAAAGATCATAATGACTCACTGATTGCTCAAGTAAATAGTAAGACTATTGAAAATGCTGATTTAAAAGCTCAGATTCATGAAAAGGTTTTTGCGAATGTAGCATGGAAAAACGAATTAAGAAAGTTAAAAGGAAATAGCGTGGATACTAAGTTTGAAAAACCATCAATCTTGGGGAAACCGGTTTTACAACCACCCATAAACCAATCAGTTGTTAGACAACCGAATGCGTTTAAATCTTAAATGTCCTAACTTTCAAAACATGGTTTTGGCCTCCCAAGTGTTGTGAATTAACGTTTTTGTCAAAACCAGTCACTCCTCATTATTTGCCTAAAGTTTGAGAATATGTGCTTGCAAAACCTCATCACGTGATTGCACCTGGCTCATTTAGGAATAGTCAAGAAGAACCGTATGGTTCAAATGATATGGCTCATAATCACTATCTAGAGGAAGCTAGGAAAAAGACACAAGAAAGAAATAGGAAATTCAAAACTAGTGTATGCATACTACTAGTTAACAAAACATACTAATGGTAGCCAAACCAAATCCTATGAGCAAACAATAAAATTATCTAGGAGTTTGCATGTATCTGAGAGTAGTTGTTGGAATGTGAAATAGATGGTGTCCTAGTAGATCACTCTAGGATGGTTCTAGTTCTTTTTCTGACTCCTAACACTTTGTTTGCTTCAACGTGTCCTAATGTGTCTTTAATGCAAATCATGATATTTGTATAACAAAATTCCTGAAGAGGATAAAATTCAAGTGTGCTAAGGTTCAACCCCTAAGGATAGGAAAACATCAACAAATCGTTGAACACCAAGAGTCATACTCAAAAAACTGGTAGGCAGATTGCTCTAAAGGACAAAGGTTTTCTCCCAGAAGTTTCCGCTGTGCAGGGAGAACCAAACACTCCTAAAATCTTGTCTTAGTGGAAAACCGACGGGGTAGAATTTTCAAGATTGATGGTCTTAGGTGGAGGATACATACTGGAAAAATGATTCACGATTACACAACAAAAAGTTGACAGTGAAACCTACAAATGGTTCAAATGATCGATATCACTAAACCTATATGAATGCGATCAAACTCTTAATGTCAGTGCAGGTACTACTAACTTAAGTGCAGGTACATCTTGTAATCTTATAAAGGAAAGACTCAAAGTTTGGTTGCCGAAAAGACTGATATCTCATAAACCAGTGGTTCAAGGGATTCAAATCTGATGCACATAAACAAATGACGTCTGTTCACACCAGTTCAGGCCTCGCTCTTCATCGATAGATGACGTCTGTTCACATCAGTTCAGGCCTCGCTCTTCAACGACAAAATGACGTCTGTTCACATCAGTTCAGGCCTCGCTCTTCAACGACAAATGGCGTCTGCTGACAACTCTTCAGGCCCCGTTCCTTAAAGAAAAGAAAGGTGTACGCTTCAGTGCGCTTTATCTTCAGAAGAAGAGAAATCTTCTTGTTTTTGACCATTCTTATCAACATGACTCATGCTTGTTCCATGCTCGTTCTGTTATCAAGTGGGTCAACGTACCTTGGACTGTATCGTTATTCCTTGTTTAATAAAAATGGCAACCTCTTATGCAATTTTTGAGGGGGAGATTGTGATTTAACTACTTGTTGATTAATGTTTGAAAAGGTCATACGGCTCCTGATCACATCAGGTCTATGGACTCCGGGCATCAACTTATGATGCCTGGACCTATCTGTTCAGGGCTCGTACCAATAACCTCCTTCTCAACACCTAATGTTCCACCAACAAAGAATGACAGGGATACGTTATTCTGCCCAATGTTTGATAAGTACTTTAATCCTTCACCAAGTGTTGATCAACATGTTCTGAAGTTGTGTTCAAGACACACCTTCTACAAAGTATCTCACAAACCATTAAAGGAAGCAATCTCTTGTTATTCCTACTTAGTTGTTGAGAAAGATGATCATGGTATTGTTTTGCACACATGGATAATGATCTGTAATTTGGTCTTCCAATTCCAAAACCTATTTCTGAAGAATCCTCTTCCTGGATTGTTATCCTAACCTACGTGCATTCAGTAAGTCAACCACAAAAGCACATCGAAAATAGGACAATGATCTCGCTTGACAAGATTATTGGTGATCCTTCCAGACCGGTATCCACAAGACTCCTACTACAAACCAAAGCCCTGTTCTGCTACTATGATGTTCTCCTCTCTTCAAGTGAACACAAAAGTTATAAAGATGCATTAACCAAATCATGTTGGATTGATGCCATGAAGAGCTCCATGAGTTTGAACATTTAGAGATTTGGAAGCTAGTACCTCATCCAGATCAAGTGATGATTTTTACCTTGAAGTGGATTTATAAGGTGAAATTAGATAAACTGGGAGGTGTTCTAAAAAACAAGGCAAATCAAGGAGCAAAGGGAAAATAGAGTGGTTGAGCTTTACTTCGTCGGTACAGAATTTCAGCTTGCAGATATCTTCTCCAAACCTTAGGACAAGAAAAACTTGAATTAACCTCATGAAAAAGGTTGGAATGCAAAACATGTCTCTGGAAACGATGAAAAAGCTGGCGGACGCAACTAAAGAGTTATGGTGGTATCTCTTTATGTATCATATGTAAATATATAAAACCAGAAAAACACAAAAAGATTTTCATTTTTTTATAAAACTTTTCAAAAACAAAATACAAAAATATAAAATCAGAAAATACAAAAAAAAAATACCAAAAATATGTTTTTATGACACTGTCTTCTGGCATCGATAATATTTCGTCGTTAGAAAGGCCATTCAGGAAAGGTTAGACAAGCAAGGGAACATGATCTACCAATTGGAGACTCAAGACTTGTCTAGAATGATCAGAGAGCAGACATTGGAATATATAGAAAAGCAAGAGATTGACCAAAAAATCAAAGAAACGGTGAAAGAGGCTGTTACCGCATCAGTTCAGTATGCAATGAGAGCCCCTCTTCATGCTCGCTTTAAGGATCTCCCTACTTCTAACGTGAAAGAGATTCTGCTTCAACGCATGCTTAATGAGAATTATGACAAGGACCACGAGGATCACCGGATGGCCTATGAAGCATTAAAAAAATCTATTCTTCATGATGAAAGCGAGCAATTTGATGTTGACAAGGCTGAGGAGCATAAAAAGATGAAGAGTAAGCAGGATTCACCAAAAACCTCACCTGAGTCACCTCCTCCACCACCTCCTTCTCCACCACCGTCTGGTGCATCAGGGGCTTCCGGTACAATTGGAGCCTCTGATTCTGTTCAAGATCCTCTTCCACCACCATAGTCTCCAACAACCAATCTAGATGATCAGTCTCTAGGCTCAGCTACTCCGGGCTCGTCCAAGACAGTCGCTACTACTACATACACAGCCTGGACAATGACCACCTCCAGATTTGAGCCCTCTGCCTCATCTATTCCCGAAGACGTATTTATGCATGAAGAGTCAGACTTTGAAGCTCAGGATATGGTGTCTGATGATGAAGATATCGGTAGTAGGCACATTCCCAGAGTTAATCTAAATCAGGATTGGTTTAAGCCTTTTTCCAAAGATGAAAGACCTGTGACTCCTGAACTTGCTTGGTCCATTCCCTCATTAAGTCTACCTGTCCCCATCTACAACTGGGCATCTACGTTAGCCTCCAGCTACGTACCTCTACCGGAGAACTCTCTTCTTTTACAGACCAGTGATATTGGAGTGTTTATTGATTAGTTCTGCAAGAAGTAAGGAATCACAGAGCTCACACCAGAACACTTGGAAGGTCCTGCATATGAAGTTGTTAAAGCTTTCCATCCTGACGTGATTCATCTCCAATTTCAGATGGAGGAATGTCACAAGCTTCTGACCAATCAAGTAGACGACAGACTTCTTAGGTATAACGTCAGCAGACCACTCCCATTGGGTGGTCCTCCAGGTCAAGTCACGATTCAGACATAGATCTTCTTCAACAGAGATTTGGATTATCTATGATTTGGCAGCAAGGGTGACAGACTTGCGTTGTCAATCACAAAGATGAAAGCCGCGTATTATCCTGATGACGGGCTAGAAAAGATGGTTCCAGATCAGATGTGGATCAAAGAAGAGTACATGTATGACATTTCTGCAACTTATGGTATCTCCCACTGGTGGTTCATGAGACATAAATTCTACATCGATCGACACTCAGCAGAAACCAACCGAAGAGCTATTGTGAGGACTCACATGAGAATCCTAAGTAACGTCAGGATCGAAGTCTTTTCGATTTACGTGTACAATTACATGAAAAAGATAGTCCTTCGAAGAGCAGATAATCAGGAATATACTATTGCTGAAAACGACTTCAAGGATCTATACCCGAGTGACTTTGAAGGCGTGTACTTGTTGAACCTTCAAGGTCACCTGAACCACCTACCGCCAAGGGACAAGAAGATTCTCTCTACTGCTGTCAACTTATGGATCAGGAATCTGGTTATCAGACAATGGGTAGAAGACTTCCAACTCGGCATCGAGAGTTACCAAACTCAGCTGAACCTCACCAAACCTCGCTGGGAAGCTACAGGGCCCGAGTTCATGCACGACTACAAGATCCTTGACTCTCCAAGAGCCGTACTATTCAGAGACAAGTTTGGTATGCAGATGCTCATGCGCTTCAACGAAATCCACAAGTTCAGCGACGGGACTCTACAATAAATAGATGAAGCTTTGGAATATCTGGTAAAGGAATTCAAGGTTAACAAGAACAATCCGACGCTGAATACCAGGTTCTAGACCATGAATGATGTGATCAAGTGCAAGCAGTTCATGTTTGCCATTCAAAAGCGGCTAAAGCTTAGGAGAATCTTCTAGAACTTGGAAAGCTTTGTTGGTGGAAGAATACGCGAAGGAGACTACAGACTTCTACGGAGAACCGAATGATGACATCTTCTTTGTAGCTTCTCATACTTCTTGTGTGGTATATATTGTAATCTTGTACATTATTAAGTAGTGTATCTTTAGGTGTTATGTGTTAGTGTATAATTTTTTCATGAGTTTTTTGTTAAACTCAAAATCCTTCAAAATTCTTATACCTGACACTAACATATTCCCTCAGTAATTTGAGGGGGAGCATTAATATGTTCCAATATTGGTGTGTATTTAATCAGACCACATTTTCTCCTAAATTTTCTAACATATTTAAATCAATTGAGATCCTAAATCTTAATAGGTTTGAAATTTTTGATCAGGGGAGAGAATGTAATTTAAATATTAAATCTGATAAAATGTGATCTATTAAGACTCAAGCAGGTTCTCCTCCCTCCATGTGCCAAATAATTTCGAATATCAACGCACATGTTGAGGGGGAGAAATTTCATGAATCAAAACAACCAAGGTACTAATGCTTTGATGTTTACATCGCCCGTACCTTGATTGATTTTCAAATGGTTCTATGGCGAAGACAACTGTGGAAATACCAAAGACTGACCCTGTAATTACTTTATCGGAGTTATAAGGATGGTAAGGTTAGGTATGAGTTACCACGATCCCGCCGGAGCCGGAGGGATCTACCCAGGGACAATTCACTGGTTAGTGTAGAAGTACTTAGGTATGATTACAAAAGGAGTAATGTGAATAAGCGAATAGTGCGGACTAAGATGGAGCTAGTACTGGAACATACCCAACAAGGCACTAGTCATGAAGTCTCGGTAAGCACTGAAGGGGTTGAAGAATGAAAAAGAAATGTTAAGATAAAGGGTGAAAAGATAGCAGCCCTCCTTTAACATTAGGCAGAAACCGGGTCAATACATATGCTGTCAGAATCACATGGCTGATTGCTGACATGGAAGACAAGTATCACGGACCCAGTGATACGCTGCACAACCCTCCCTAGCCACTCAGAATCTCTCAAAAGATTTCATGAATCTCTCAAAAGATTTCTCTCAAGAGATTGACCGAAAAATCGAAGAAATGGTGAAAGAGGCTGTTACCACATCAGTTCAGTATGCAATGAGAGCCCTTCTTCGTGCTCGCTTCAAGGATCTCCCTACTTCTGACATAAAGGAGATTCTGCTTCAATGCATGCTTGAGGATAATTATGACAAGGGCCACGAGGATCACCGGATGGCCTATGAAGTATTACAAAAATCTATTATTTGTGATGAAAGCGAGCAATTTGATGC
>BQNB010113872.1:0-21859 GCA_026074375.1 Tanacetum coccineum
CTATAACTAGGATTACATTAAATCTATTCTAAATACTAATAGAATAGGACAAGTTGGACTTGCACTCCAACTAGTATATCTTTTCCTGATAACACTTGGACCACGCTTCTTAGCCATATCCAATCTGATTCAGGAATTCTCCAACAATCACCCCCTGAATTTCTGTGTCGGAGAGGGTAACTCTTGCACACTAAGTAACGATCTCATCACCTTGAACCTTATGCACGCAAAGGCCTTCGTTAACGATCTTGTCAATGAGGTTCAATTAGCTTTTGTGGCGGACAGACAAATCCTAGACGGTCCATTTATTCTTGATGAGGTTCTTCAATGGTGTCGTAGGAAGAAAAAATACGCTCTTATTTTCAAAGTTGATTTCGAGAAAGCTTTTGATTCGGTCCGCTGGGATTTCGTAGATGATATGTTAAATAAATTTGGTTTCGGTGAACGATGGAGGACTTGGATTCAAAGTTGTCTTAGATCATCCAGGGGGTCCATTCTTGTCAACGGTAGTCCTACGGAGGAATTTCAATTTTTAGAGGTCTTAAACAAGGTGATCCTTTATCCCCTTTTTTATTCATTCTTATTATGGAGAGCTTGTATATTTCTTTTCAACGTTTGGTAGATGCGAGTTTGTTTACGGGGATCAAAATTAATTCCATGGTGAATTTGTCTTATTTGTTTTATGCGGATGATGCTCTTTCTTGAGCCAATGGAGTGAGCTCAATATCATTCGTTAGTTCGAGTTTTTGGATTGTTTTTTCGGGCTTCTGTCCTTCGTATTAACATGGTGTAAAGTGAAATTATGGTGTTAACGTTGAAAGATGGGAGGTTAAAAACGCTGGCTACCTAAACTTGGGTGTCTTGTCCTTAAAGACTCCATTCACTTATTTGGTACGAAAGTTGGGGAAATATGTCAAGGAAGCAAGCATTAAAGAAGTGGTGGGACAAGGTGTTATCTCGTCTTACTAGATGAAATGAAACCCCTTTCAATGGATAAGGCAGACTCACTCTACTTAATTCCATGTTAGGATCTATGCCAATCTTCCATCTTCCATTTTTAAAGGTTCCCTCAGTAATTCTTAATCTCTTGAATCTATTCTAGTCGGTTCTTTAATGGCATGATCCGAAGAGTACAAAGCTTCTTGGTAAAGTGGAACAAGGTCCTAACTCCGAAGAGTAAAGGGTTTAGGGGTTTCATAGCTTGTTTGCCCTTAATAGAGGGTCTCATGCTCCAAAGAGGGTTTAGGCGTTCTATTCTCATAAATGTTCCTTATGGACTAAAGTGATTAAGGCTATTTATGGAAATTTGAACAAGGATGTTTCTGGTGGAGTTCGAACCTGCTGGACATCGATAGTTCACGAAGTAAGGGTGTTACAAGGTCGTGGAATTTAATGTTGCAATTACATCAATTAAAGCTGGGGAAATGAGAGAACACGCGTTTGGCTCGACAATTGTATTAAGGCGGGGCATCAAAGAGCTTTCCCTACGTATGTTCGCTCTTGAATTGAAAAAAGAATTCTACTGTTAGTTCGAAAAAGAATGCGTCAAGTTTAATAACTCATTTTTGAAGAAAAGCGTGAAGATGAAATAAAGAGATGCAACTTAACTCTTTGGCTAAATTTTCTCGGTAGACCTAACTCTCGTCTTGCGAAGATCGTTATGTTTGGGACGCTAGAAAGTGATGGGGTCTTTTCAGTGGCTTCAATTCGAAAGAGATGATGGGAATCAGTTTTCATGAGTTAATTTGCCGACTAGGAGGGATAAATAATCCGTCCAATCAAGGTGAATAATCAGTAGCTTGGAAAGTCAAATCTAACGCGCCTCCAACCAACGCTTTTAATATCCTCTCGTCGTGGAATGATATTGCTTCGATTGTTTGTCCCAATTTGTAATGCCGTGTGGAATCCCAAACCATATTTTCTTTCAATGCGTTTGAGTGAGACAGATTATTCATAGAAATCTTCTTGGTAGAATATCGACTATTCGATAAGGTATTTCTTACGAGAAGTGGCAATTTGGTTGGTTTCTATTCGGATTCATCATACTCAAAGGCGTTCTGAGGGTGATACTATGGTTGCGGTGGTATATGTGAACTTTCGCAACAGCTTCTGTTTGAATAAAATATCCCCTGAAAGGGTGCTGATATATTGATAATTTAGTTTTTCTAGTTCTTTTTTTAATTGGTGTAAATTCAATGTAAAGCGTTCGTTCAAGTGGGACATTGGCTTAAGATCCCTTATATTGTTCTTGTTTGATCTAGCTCCTTGCTAGTGTTTAAATAAATCAGCCGATCAAATAAAAAAGCATACATGTAAAAACCACGCACCATTCAAACTTTCAATAAATACCTACAATTATACCAATACCCAAAAACTTATAAAATCTTATCTTACAATTCCTTCCAATTGCCGTCAGTGTTTACTAACGCCTCCCCTAATTAAATCACAACAAAAAGTCCACTAACATCCACTTTACATATTTTATACTAAACCTTAGCTTATGTATTATGCAATAAGCAAGACCTCATGGATACATCCACCCTCTTTGTCTCTTGTTCACGTATCCTATACGCATGAAATGGCATGCTTCATGTATCATTCAAAATTTTAGCTTCCTTAATATTAAACCTATGCAATTTAAGTCATCCCATGTATTGACCCTTTTATACTAGAAGACTTAAGGCATTAACACAAAGCAAAACACACACACTTTTTCTCTTTTGCTCTTGTATAACCAGCCACAACACAACATACATAAAAACTTGGAGTTTTGATTTTCTAGCAAGGAATTTACAAGTGTTCTAAGGGTTTAAGTTAGTTAACAAACATTTGGGTTTGATTAAGATTAGTCCCTTTGTTGTTCATGTTCTTGCATTTACCATCGATCAAGAGGTACATCTAATTTCTCATACTTCCAATTTATTTATTTTTACATGAACATTATATATCTAATTATATCACCACTTAGTTTTACATTTTATCAAGTTTGCCAGAAAACCAAGATTTATATATAAACAAGTAAATACTTACACATGGTGAAAATAATTTACAAAGATGTTAGAATATGAGAAAACATATATTTTAGTATGTTACATGGACTAATTAAATTAATAAGACTAGGTTGTTAAATTAATATGCTATAGAACTAATTTATAATAAGTTTTAAAATAAATTATTTATGTTCTTGTTTTTATTTACACATTTGAGATGAATGGATGAGAGTAGGATTAGTAATGTTTGTGATATAACGATGATTGTTGTGGTTTAAGTTAGAGGATGTAGTTTATATAAAAGATTAAAATTTCAAGTGTTAAGATTTTATATTTATTATTTTTTGGAGAGTTCGGATTTAATTCAGTAATACACGAGTTTCGAGACAATTTAAAACCTTAAAAGTATTACGAATAGTACTATTAATAAGATCCCGAGCAAAAAAGAACTCGAAAAACAAAGAAGATATGACTATTTAAAAGTTTTCCTGCAAAATATTACATTTTGACAGCTCCTTTGAAAAATATACATTATGAACAGTTTTTTTCGTGCTTTTTGAGGGCATTCGGTCTGAACCATCTTAGTAAAAAACTAAAATGTTGCTCGGGATAATGATGTTTGCTTAAAAATTCGCAGTTATCGAAGCTTAAAAAGATGTAGTTAAAAAGTGAGATAATTAAATCATTAAAGAACTAGATAACATTTTTGTATAAAATGTCAGCACACTTTTTAAAAATGTAAAAGCTAATGGAATAGTAATTGGTGTATACAGTGTTTTCGGGTCCGTTTGGACTATAAAAACCTTAAAAATAATATTGTAACATTTATATAATATTAATATGCGTTTTAAAACTTTATAAAATATATTCAAGAATTCAATGAACTATATAATTATGTCACTTAGAAATACTAGAAGAATAGTAGATCGAGCAAATTAACTATAGTTAAAATTTTATCGGACTAAAAGAAATATTACAAAATCATATGGCAAGCGTAACGTAAATTTTTTAACTATAAACGAAAACTAAAACAATATCGGTGAAGTATACATTGTTGTAAATTATTTTCCAAGTACATAATTCTTAAAACCCAGCATATAATAATTAGGTTGCATTTCAGTTAATATGGGATATGTGTGTGTGTTTTTTAAGCCGGACCACAAAGAAGAAAGAGATAAGAGAAACATTTTGGTAGAGGCTTGAAGAAAGATAGAAACCCCTAGTTATGATAAAGTTGTATTATATGGAAAGAGTTATGTTTTAGGGTTTTAATTGGCATAACCATTAACCAAAGTCAAGAACTCAAAAAAACCTAGTAAGAGTGTGTGTGTTCGGACCAACAGGAAAGAAAGAACCAAATTTGAGCCAATTGCAAGCATACATGTTTGCTAGTCATGTTTAATAAAAAATGTTCAAGGTAGAAAAAGAGATATCAAAGTGATGTAGAGAAGTAGTCACTGTAAAAAATTTCAAAGATAAATTTATGAGAATGACTCCATAGGAATCCACTTTCCAATCTTACACATCACATGCACATGTATTATTTTTAAATTAAAAGATGCCTTTGTATTTAATTTAGCTTGTATAGAACATTTAGAAGAGGAGGGGGAGGATATATTTTGAAATTTTGACAAAAATAATACTAATAGATGATATTGCTAGCTTACATGCAAAGGTGGTGGGTTTCCGGGGTTCCATTTGACTAAAAACCTAAAGAAAAACGTAAATTTATAACCCGAAAAACGTAAAAGTGGCAAGCAAAGTGTAACGTAACCTACGAAAAACACTATAGAATGACCAATATGAATAAATTATATATACTTAATTTAGTCCGAGTCGGAACGCGTCCTAAGGGGGACATAGTTTTAGTTTTACACGCGGGACAACTTCCCGGAAAATTGCCAGATTCAAACGTAACGTATAAAAGTCAAAATAATAATCAGAAAAGTTTAAAATAATGGCCTGAAATTTATGGGTGTGACATCCTTCCCTCTAAAAGAGCTTCGTCCCGAAGCTCAAGTTGTGGCATTTGACGAGGTGTCAAATTATCAAATTAGGATGGCGGATATTTTCTGAAATTATGATCACTCACGTTTCCAAGTGAGTTCGTGATCTCTTCATGAATTCCCTCATCCGTTGACGTAATGAAAAACGGCTTTGTTTCAAACGCTTGACCTCACGGTCCATAATTTCAACGGGTTCTTAGACAAACTAAGCTTGTTCATCGTTTTTGGATTTCATCTATCGGAATAACCAAGTGTTCGCCAGAGAACACTTCTCAGGTTCGAGACGTTAAAATCTATCACACGGCTTAGTTAATCTAGGAGTTCGAGTCAGATAGCAATGATTCTCGCTTTAGCATAAATTTTGAAGGGTCTAGTATAACGCGGGTTTAGCTTTCCCCGTTTGTCGAAACGTATTTTTACATTTGCGTAACTCTGTCGGTGATTATGAGCATCTTGTATTTTGTTGCATATATGAATGATCCTCTTAGTCATTTTACGGTTAGGTTTCTGAGCAACGATTGACTACCCACAACCGTTGGTCCCGCTTGACGTTGGACAATGCGTAAACGGTATTACGGGGATACACGTAGAAGGTAATGTACAAGGTATTACGGGGATACAAGTAACTTTTACATTTACTATATATTACGTTTACATATTTTTTTCATCATCAAAAAGGGGAGATTGTTAGTGCAAATATTACGGTATTTAATCTACACATTCTCGTTTGTTTTGATAATGACAAAATTGTAACTTGTAATACATAACGTCAAATGTACAAGTTACTCGTAATCATATTTTGTCTCAATATACATCAACACATCTCCACGTCTCGAGTCCTCGTATGTTACAACACAGGTTCGTACATGTTTGTTATGTTGCATTATGATCAAACCTCATTTCACATTTTGCCACTTACAAGTAATTTTATAAATATGCATCACTATCCCATACCTTGAATAAAATACATTTTATTTTGACAAGCACTCAACTAGACATTTTATTTTACAAATGTTTAGTTACACTTTTAAATATACAAGTTTACTTTTTTACTTTAAGAAAATAAAAATGTATTTTACATCATGCATGACATCATACATATAGTTGACCTTTATGTATTGTCACATCATATCTTTCCAAATCTAGCCATAATCTCTCAAAGATTACAAAATATTTTTTTGATTCGGATGAACAGTAGCCGTTTCCATAGGAGCGTCGCCGGTTCTATTGGATTTACAAGCCGGTTCCATTGCTACAGTGTCGCTGGTTCTGTTCATTTTTTCCTATAAATAAAAGACCATTTTCAATCCATTTTTTCATCACTTTTTACACACTTTCTCCACCATTTTTCACACATATAGATCTGTAAGAATGCATCCATAAAACCTCATGATCATAATGCATCTAACTCTCATTTTGTTGTAAGCATACACCTTTAAATGATTCACCGAATCAAGCATCAAGATTCTTGCCATCTAATCACACACCAAAGCAAGAGTCCTTGCCATTTTCATCCATCACCAAGCATATACATAAGAAGATCTACAAGACTAGAGATCTCATGTTATTCATCTTTTTGAAGACTTCCCATCAATGGAAGTTTTTTTAGATCATCATTCATTCATTTGCATTTATCAATCAAACACCATATAATATGTAGAGGTTATATGGGTTATTTCTAGCGGTTAGAAGAATAGTTTAATATTGTTAAAAAAGGGATGTTGGTTGGTTCCTACCTTTTTTGTAAGAACCCCGTAATTTAGCTTTGTACAGGATAAAGTGAAACTACGATGGGTTGGTTCTTCCGGTGATAGGACTCAGTATTTAGCTTAGTACCGGATAAAGTGTAAGCAACGTTGTGTAAGGTGTCTCCACCAAGAAGGGAGTTTGTTAATCTAGTGAAGTAACTCTCGAGTTGGGTACTCGAGGAGTGGAGTAGGGCGGAGAGGAGCTCCGTGACCGAACCACTACAAATCATCATGTTCGGTTTGCTTTCTCTTTTACATATCGTCATCTTTTTACTTTATAATCATGCTTGTGTTTGTGTTTGTGACTACGGGCTTATTTATTTTGTTCCATTGTTCATTTATAGTCATAGACAAATTTGGGTACGTTCATAATAATCACGTTGGTTCGTGTATTTGATGCAAAAATTTTAAGATTTTAATCGGAAACGTATTCACCCCCCCCCCCCTTTTACGTTTTCCAAATGTAATACTCATTTTGGTTCTTCGTAAGGTGTAAAGAGCTCTTTGGTCGAACTCCTAGTCATGCACTTCCTGAAACATAGGATAAACAATAGTAGGATAGGCTCAGAAGAAAGAAAATACAAAAAACTAAAAACGAGAATGAAATACGAAAAATAAAGTCTGGTGCTGTATTAGATGATCGATACGCCGTATTCAATTAACTTAATACACGGTATTGATCGTTTGAATAGAATACGATGTATTGGTTACGAAAGGAGGATACGCCGTATTCAATGGGATGAATATGCCATATCGGTTATTCGACCAGAACAGTAACAGAAAATAAAAACACACAAATATGCAAAATTATACAATGCAAATTAATCTAAAACTAAAACATACAATTTAAAAAAGATTTACAATATAAATTATACTAAACTAAAAATACTAATAAACAAGAATTAAACAAACTCACTCCCCGACAACGGCGCCAAAAACTTGATATGCTTAGCGCGTGTAGGTAATTTATTATTCAAGTTTTAATTAATTTATATTGGCCGACTTTACCTTATTAACAGAACACAACAAGGCAGTGTACCCGATCACTTGTAGGTTCGTTAGTAAGTAGGGTGTCGATCACTAAGAGCGAGTGTTAACACTTAAATTTATCAGTATTTTAGTTATCTAAGTTAGTCCTAATTTATTCTATGTTAAATCTAAGTTAAACCTAAACTAACGCAAAAGGGAGAGACTGGCACGAGTTTTAGTTTACCTAGACTAAGACGAGGGCGATTAACATACATAAGTTGATAGATAGAAGATAAAGAAGCGATCAAGCCTAATGTAAGGAAAACGTATTAACCATATTTAATCTAATAAAATGCAAGTTTTGTTTATAAGTGCAATGATTGTCTTATCTCGTTGATGACATATCATTCTTAGGTTTAGGCGGTACTTCTTCCTAAACCCTAGATGCACCAATTTTATCACAATTAAACACGTCTGCATAAAACATTCATTGTTGATTATAATCTATCTTAGGAGACAATGCGATCTTATTGAATCCTAGCTCATCGAGACTTTACTAACTTACTGCTTAACGACTCTTTATATACTAGTTGCCCACTGTCTAGATCTTTACCCAAGGAATCAGAACGTTATTTGTTGATCCTAGGTCACCTGCTAGTCTAACTTGTTCACTAAACCAAAGGCAGAGACAGGTCAATATTTGTGATCCTATTACTCTAGATATATAAATTGCAGATATGGAGAGCTATCCCGGCATCTAGCTAACGCTCTATTTGTATTCTTAGATCCAGTTGAATGATAAGTCTCATACTTAAGCACATAAACGAGTATAAATTGATAAACATAAAACAACATACAACTTATAAGATGCAATCGAGATAAACATAAACCAAACATTAAATTATCATAAACATGGCTAATACCTAAATGTATTAGCAAATAACCATTGTAAGGAATACAAATGTCATAGACGAACGATTAAGGTAAACTAACCAAGTTAATGAATGATACCAAAAACCGAACGCGTATTTAGAGTATAAGAATTTAAAAGGGTTTTCCTATGGATTGGATAGCGTTACAAGACCTTCTTGGCTTCTCTTCTCTTCTAAAAATCGAACCTGGTGGTTAATGCCTTCTTTTTAGTCTTCGGTATATTTTTGCACCCTAAAATTCATTATTAGGGTTCGATATTTATAAGGCTTGGAATTCGGTCGATACGCAGTATTGGATAAGTTCAATACGACGTATTGGTGTTTCTTGGAGTGGGGACCATAATTATAATATTCCAGAACCAATACTTGATCTTCGATACGGCGTATATGGTCTTCTAGATACAACGTATTGGTCTTTAAATCTTCGTGGTTTCTTGTGAAGTCAAGGCATAGATATGCCGTATCTTCTTGCTGGATAGGGCGTATTGAATGTAGTCTTCCTGATTTCTTCATTTAAGCTATAAAATGCGTGCATTTTAGTTAAACTTCACCAATTGCTCCATATTTACTGCAAATAATAAATATAAGCAATTAAGTACCAATTCATGCATAATTAATGTAAAATGATCAATTTAGCTAGGGTAAATGATGCTATAATAGTGACGTTATTTGATGTCATCAATCGTCATCCAAAAATATCCAAGTGAAAATCCAATGAATTTTCGGACTCTCCTTATCTAATATAACCTGTAAATCAAAAACAAAAACAACTATACCCAGCGTAAAATTGGTGGTAAATAATATACAACCTGTATTAATCATAAATTAAAAATCCTAGGAAAGCAATAAAGATATAATGTTAGTACTAATGTAATCATGACTTTCTGCAACAATCTGGAAATTAAAAAAAAAATGACTTTTTGAAAATTCAAAAAACGCGGATTTTTCCACTGCTACAGTGCTGACGCCGTCAGGCATACCTGACAGGTTTTGCATTCTCGTATTCTGGAAAAATTTCTGCAAATATAACCTATTAATGATTTCCTGGAAAAATTTACTGCATAAACCACAAAAACGGTTAGTACAAACATATGGCTTAAAACAAAAAAAAAACAAAACATAAAGTGTGAATTAACTTTAATTATCTATTTTACATGTTTGAAATGGCTCTTAAAACCATATATTTTCCCCTATACTTATTTCCTGCAAAATACATTTGGTAGCAATTAAGACGAAGTTAAAGACAAAACAAAGCATGATTACATATAATTCAAGCACATAAGAAGAAATCATGAAAATTAAAGTCACACGACATTCCTAAAATGCATGAAATAAAAAGATTGGGTTGCCTCCCAATAAGCGCTTTTCTTTATTAACGAGTCTTCTAGCTAGACTCAAAGCTTACGTGACTCCTTCTCCACTCACTCTACTACCTTCTTTTTCCAATTCATGATCATAAATAAAGAAGTTGTGTCCTACAAAGTTCTTATCATCAAACACCTTACTTCTCCATTTACTAAATCCTATTTCATCCTCTTGGTAATTTTCGATTCTTTCCTCCTATTCTAAAATTCTCCTATTTACGTAATTAGTAGGGAGCATGGGATCTAGGTCTTTTTTTATTCTCTCCTTGATTTTACTAGGAAACCTTAAGGTCCTAACGAATCCAACCTATACTTGCTAGCCTTGAGGGTCATTGAACCTTTATCAAACCTAATTTCGGCCCTAGCCGTGGTAAGAAATGGTGTTCCTAGGATGAGAGGCGTGTACTCATCTTCCTTTATGTCTAAGATGACGAAATCTACGGGGTACACAAAGCCAACAACATATACTAACATGTAATCCGCTATTCCTAGGGGATATATATAAGAGTGGTTAGCTAGCATAAAAACTAATGTTAGTCCTTACGGGCTTTTCGCTAGTTAACTTGTTATAGATGGATAAGGGCATGATATTCACATCAGATCCTTGATCGGCTAAGGCGCTTATAAATTTTAACCTCCCTATACTACATGTTATCACAAAATTGCCTCCTCTTCCATCTTTCATAGCTAACTTCTTCTTGAGAATTGCATCGTACATGGGTCCTACGGGCAACATCTTATAAGTCACATTGTCCAGTTTACCTAAGTGTGTTGCTAGTAAAGAATCGTTGTATTTGTGGTTATCTATAAGACCCTCGATTGTTTTCTTATTAGTCTCATGCTTAAGGTAATATTCTAAGGGTTGTGACCTAGGCATCTCCATTAGTCCATCCACGTACTTTCCCCATCTAGTTGAGTCCTCATTCATGCTTATATCCGACTCATTATCCTGCACATCATCCATTGCCTCCTTTTTTTCTACTAATTTAATAGGCTTAACAATGTTTTTATCGACAATCTCATCACCTTCTTTGCCCTTATCATTCTTTATTCTAACAAGGGAGATGGCGTTGACGTATTTAATGTCAGGTTTACAACTTCCTCTCTAACTAACACTTTCTCCAGAGACTTCCCTTTTGTGTATTCTTTTAAAAGACTAAAAATCTCCGTAATTCTTTCGTTAATCTCTTCTCTTTGCTTATAAATAGCTTCTTCAAACCTTTCTATCCTTTTAGTGTGTGCCACCATTTAACTTTGCACTCGGGCTTCAATACTAGGCTCGAGTGTTCGTTGTTGGAGTTCCGGGTAAACACGTTTTTGAAAAGTGAATGAATTTTGCTTTGGTGATTCGGTGAAGCCTTGCGTTTGTTGGTTTGAAGAAATCACGTTAGCATATGCTTGAGGAGGTTGTGTTGAGCTTGTTTTAGGCGTCGTTTCTGACCCTTATAGTAAGTAACTAATCTGGTCTTCAAGCTCAAGAAGTCGTCGGTCGGATGTTTTTGGCACATCTCAAGGCACAGAGATTGCCTTGACCAGTTTTGGGAAGTCTCTTTGGTCATTCTAACTTTTGTGGTCATATAGAGCGAGATTCTCTATAATTTCCTAAGATTCTTTGGCACTTTTTCACGAAGCTTGCCACCGGTAGCATGGTCAATTTCGCGCTTAAGAGGGAAAGAGACATGATCATAGAAAATTTGAATTTGGAGCCAAAGATCGATGCCATGATGGGGGACTTTTTAGAGTAAGTCTTTGAAACGAGTGCATGCTTTGGAAAGAGATTCACTATGATGTTGTTGGAACATCAAGATGTCATTTCTGAGTTAGTAGTTCTCCAAGGTGGGGAAAACTAAGCAAGGAAACAGGTAGTGAGATCCTCCCAAGTGGAGATGGATCCCGCGGGTAGACGCTCAAGCCAATTGCTAGCTTGACCGAGAAGGGAAAATTGAAATAAACGCAGTCGTGTTCTTTCCCTATTTTCAACACTAAGGTCAAGTGAGTTAACAAGTTTTAGAAAATCCTTAAGGTGTTGATTTAGATCTTCAGACCAGAGCCCAAGGAATGCACATCCGTTTTGCACCAATCGGACGGTGTCGGATCGCAGAGGCACCACATTCATTTCTTCGGGGAGCTCAATTAGTTTCGATAGCCCTCGTGACTTGGTTGGGAATAATCTCCTAAAGTACAGGGTTGATTTTTGTCTCCCATGATGGTTAACAAAAAGAAAATTACAAAACAAAGGGAACAAAGAAAAGATAGACTACAAGAAAGCTAACCTAAAAACAAAAAGAAAATCTCAATTGATATGAATCTAGATAGAATCTGAAACCAAGACTATTCCCCAGCAGCGACGCCAAAAACATGATGTGGTGGGTTGCAACGCAAAAGTTTTACAACCCTCCTAGGCAGAGTACCTAACAATTGTAGTGTAGTATAGGCAAGACTCGGGGTTATTATCGTTCTCTAGGGGAATAGTTTGGGTAGGCTTGAATTATACGTTTACTAAGGTCTAAATATTGAGAGAAATTATTTTTGTATTTTTATATTTTTTTGAAAGCAAGTAAAATCTTGGGTTTTGAAGAGGGGTTAATTAAACTACTATAATAAACTACTCCTAATTCTATTCTAATTATGTAGAAAAGTAAATTGATGGAAAAACTCGTATGGTTAAACAAACGTATTTACCTAATTATGCACTACTCCCTGGTATTTTTTTTCTGATTTTATTGCCCGTAACCCTTGTTAGTGTAATGTATAAGTATTCCCTAATTCAGTAGCGGGTTGGTCAAGTCCGCTATCTACGTGACAACCTAGACGGTGGTTACCTGTAGACACCGCTCACGTCCAATTGTAAATTCACGTGCACTAAATACTTAATTCGAAATCCACCCCAAGGTGATCTAGATATGAAGATCTAATCACATGTATCCTTTAACGTAATCGCGTTTCCCTGGACGTCTATGTTATGATATGAAGATCAAATAACTAGTTTTCTAAATCCTAACTCGCACACCACTAATAAGAAGCAAAAATAAAAGAGATTAACAACTAAGTTTCATGCAATCATAAGCAAACACATATAAATTTAGCCAAGCATGTTAATTGAAAGCGAAGAATGATTAATCAAACAACATATAGACATATTGAATGATTAAAAGGGTAAAGGAACTTCACTTCAATTGAACATGGAGTAAAAATGAGTACAAAAGTATCAGCTACAAAGTTCTCCTAAGTTTCCTCATGTTTTCCACCATTAAATATGAAAATAAGGGTTGTATATATAGAAAATCAATCCTGATGGCGTCACTAGGGTTTCCAGACGCCGTCAGCCCGCCGAATCTTCCAAAGGGTTCTTCTTGTCACCTATTGTGACGTCGTCACACTTTGGGTTGACGCCGTCGCCATGCAATACTGACGGCGTCAAGGTAAATTTCTGACGCCGTCTCCACGCACTGAGAAGTCACACTTTTAATTAAAAATTCCACTTTCTGGGAACTTTTGATGAAGTCGTCAGAATGGAAGTCGCAAGCTTGAAGTGTTGTGTTTTTGTCCAGTTTCTTCCCGAATCGAGCGCAAGTCACGTGCTTTTCCTCCAAATGCTTCCCAAATGCTAAAACATAAAAAAACGATTTAGTATAATATTTGGGCATATTTGCATGATTTTGGGGGTTAAATGACCCAAGAAAAGTGTATAAAATGAAACCTCATCAAAGGACCCGAAGATATGATTGAGAGAATGAAGCTTTGATGTTTTTATGGTGTTTTTAGGAAGATTTGGTAGTGGTGTGGTGGTGGTGGGTGGTGGCTAGATTTTTAGAGAGGAGGAGGAAAAGAGAAAAAAGATTGTGTGTGAAAGATGGAGGAAGAAAATAAGGGAGGGTTGAGTGTTTTGGGAGGTTGTGAAGAGTGAAAAGTGTGTAAAGAAGAAATGAAGGTGATTGGGTGATTTAGGAGGTAGAGTGTGTGGGGAGAAAAGAAATTTATGGTGTTTGTATGGGGGTGTGGGTCAGGCCGGTTTTGGGAGGGGTTTGAAGGGTTTTAATTAATTTATTTTTTGTTAAAAAGTATATGTATATAATGTATACACAAAAAACATCAAATGTATGAACCGTAAAAGCTTAACGCAAAGATGCATTGTCGGGTTAACGTAAAAGATGTAAACATGTAAAATGAACTATTTTATAAGTGTGGATGACACTAACAACTTAAAACTGACTTGAGCATATCTTGACGTTTAGACGACGTTTGAATAAAATCCTAGTTCGAAGGTAAGTTCATAACACGAGGCGCCTAAGGAAAGCGAACACAAAACATAAAAATGACTAAATAACACCAAAACTAGCCTAACAAGCATTCTTTTTATAAAGGTGAATGAATATGCAAAAGCAAGGTATCCAAGTCTAGAAATGACCTAAACTCATTTTTGACAGGTGTCACAATTTCTATTTCATACATTCTAATAATCAGCTTACAACAAGTAAAGTATTTGTTAGAAATAAAAATTAGTGATTATTAGGTCACTTAACGTTTGTAATACTATGTAATAGATTAACTAAGTAAAAAAGCTTAGTCCACGGGCATTAGGCCCATATTCAGCCCATGTGGCATATCTATGTAATAAATACGCCTCTGGGAGAGGTGTGTGTGTCTGTGTAAATTACATCTTCAATACATGATCCGATTACATGTGCAATGACTTAATGTCTTCCATCTTAGTGATCTTATATGAGTTAGGTATAGTGTGGGTAGCTAGAATTCCAACTCGTACATAAGTTTGTAGCCAATTCAAACAAGGTGATAGAGGGTTACCAATCTACACTCATTAAGTCTTTAACTAATTACTAAGATTTATTAATGATGATAACTATTACTAGTTATTATTTAAGCAATTTGTTTACTTAGAGTTCACAACTAGATACTTTAACCTAATACGCCAACTAGCGTTTATCCAATTAGTGATATATTTGTATCCTAAATCAGGCTTACGCGAGATGTCTAAACATATGACTATTAATGTGTGACAACTCAAAATTTCAAGTTTACTTTTACTTAAAAAAATTAAACAATTTACATTGAATACGTACGTACTTGCTTTATGTAACACCCCCATTTTCGGGACAACGCAGCGGAACATATATGGGTGTTACTTCAGAGTACGATCACACATAATTCATAAAGAACGACTCAAAAGAGACGTTATAATAACATTGGTCCCAAAATAACATGTTTGAACAATATCCCACATTCAACATGTGGTTAAACCATAGTACCACAAAAGTCACCCATCATAATATCGTGTTTCACAAAACAACAAATTGCACCATAACATTTTAACACGGGGATATTTAAAAGTTCAAACATAGACCACGCAAGACCCTCCTCGTGAACTCCAAGTCATCCATCATCCTTGATTACCTGAGATAAAACATGCTAAAAAGTCAACGAAACGTTGAGTGAATTCATAGAGTTTTTCATAAACCATAACATGAACACAAGTTTTTATTTTATACATCATCTTATAACATTGTGGATCAAACAAGTTATATAATATTTGCACCGAGCTCATGACACCTCAAGCGTTAACATCAACCACATATGTAATAAATTACCATATGAAATAAACAATTTTCTTTGCCCCCACACGAGGTATCATCGCTAATATACCTCATTTCTCTAATCACAAATCGTCCGTTCAAGGGTGTTCCCACAATGGATCCAAACCCCGGACGGGGGATGTCAACCCCAATAGATCTATCAAATGTATTAGCGCTCGCTAATCCAAGCAATTAAGCGGTTCATGAAATTAGGGACTTTATGCGATAGGTACTCGTGCAAAATATAATTCAGGAACGGGTCCAGCATACCAAACAATCTTGTGTTCAATTTTCAAAACTAGCATGTATCTCCCTCGCGGGTTTTAAATAAAACATTAAAAGTAAAGGCGAGGCTATGAACTCACCGTAAAGAAGAAACGAGAGCAATCGAAATCGAGTCCACTCCAAGAAATTTTTCGGGGCACCTATGATAAGTGGCTTATTTACAAACATATCTTTTACCTCTAAAAAACGTAGCTTAATTGACCTAACAACAGACAAAACTGCCAAATTTAATGTTTGTTTTGCATTTGGTATTGTGAAGAGGTGGAATATCAACAAAATAGACAGAAAACCAAGCCAAAATGGACAAACACTGAGCAGGGAATGGAAAAGACTGTGCAAAATCAAGGCCAAAGTCCAAATTGTCAAGAAATCAGAGTCATACTGGAAAGAATCTGCAGTCTAACCGGAGCCGGAACTGAAGAATACCTATTGATGCAATCTTATACCCATCTGATGGGCCGGGAAGCCCAATAGTATAATTATGAAGAAGGTGAGACCAAATGGGCCCTCAATCAATTACAACAGCCCATTTGTGTGCATTTGACAAAGACTGTGAAGACTTTGAAGGCCCAATCCTAGCCCAGTTACAGCCAATCTCAGCCATTGTACACACAAAACCCACCTGAACCTTATTGGGCCTTAAAAAGCCCAATAACATAAGCCTAAACCTTATTGGGCCCAGACACACTCAATTGGGCCCAATACAAGCCCAAAAAGCCCAACACAAACCCAAGCCCAACAAAAGCCCAAAATCCTTTTTTATAAAACTCTAGGGGCTAAAGTTGTCATTTTTTAAAGTGTTTTAAAAAGAAAAATAAAACACAAGGGCTGGTTTTGCAATTTGCCAAAACCTCTTTTATCCCTTTTAGTTATAAAACAGCAGGGACCATTTATGCAATTACCTTAAACCCCTTTTATTCTTTTAAGTTATAAAACGGAGGGACCAAAAGTGACACTTTCTAACCTTGTTTATAACTGAATTTCGGGCCAAGATAGGAATGAAAAGAGAAAGAAAGGTGAGGGACTATTGTTGCATCTTCCCCAAACTTCTCTTTTAAAACTCGAACCATAACTGTACCCTCACCAGTTTACCGCCAAAACCCTTACCACCCTCTCCCCCTGTTTTCACTTCCAAACCACTATCCCTAGTACTCTCCCAGCTCACCCCTCACCTTTCCCCACAACCCAATGACCCTATAACCCTTTCCCTGGCAAAATCACACAACCCGAAGTCAACATCCATGGCTGAAAATGAAGAGAAGCCCATGGAGGGCTAGGATTGCCTTGGATGCATTGTACACTCACAGCTAGCACAACCCAAGACCAAAGAGGGCAAAGAGAGCTTGTATAAAAGAGCCAAGACCAAGCCGGACTCAACACACCATTTTTTATCTTGTTTTTACTTTTCTTAGTTTAAAATTTGATTAAGCTTGCTTTATAATCATTGTACTCAGTTTCTTTTTAAGTTTTTATTGTAATTTTTTCAGTTTTAATAAAAGTTAAGTGTGTTTGTGAAAATTGCATTTGTCGAAATTTGAAATATAATTTGAGTAGTTTAATCTTGTTTAAACTTGTTTAAACATGTGTTAGAGTTATTTAAACTTTCTTGTAACAATATTTCATAGCTTTTACTAAACTAAAAAAGGCCAAATAACCCGAATTTATAAGTTAAGGGGGTGTTTGGTTTAGTCCCAAAATGGGTCAAATGGGAAGAGGCATGGGTCAAGTGCACTCAGCCAACTTTGGCTGAGTGAGTAGGGTTTATTAAGCCTTTTTAATCACAGCTTTTAGTGTAAAAATAAGTTTTTAAAATGTCTTTTGATATTTCTGTCAAATTTACTTACTGTCAAAGTAGCATAAGCCAAACAATAAGCTAAGCCACTTAAGCTTTGTGGACAGCTTAAGCACACTTACTTGTGCTCATTTTAGTCTTAACTAGCCCCTTTCAAACCCCTTGCTCTATCAATTCTCCAATTGGCCAAGTACCAAGTCAAATGCATGTATACATATTTGTGAAAACCCCCCAATTTCAACACCAAATATCAGCAGGCAAATGTCACTCTTAAAAGCTCAAAATTTGGGATTAAGTTCACTTGTGGCCCCTTTAAATCTGTTTGCATTTTGTTTTAAGTAAAAAGCTCATATGAGCTTATTGGGATAAGCCAAAAAAAGGGGCCCCTAAGGGCTGTTTGTTTCTCCCCTGGTGCTGAGCACCAAAAGTAGCCCCACATTTCTAGCTTATTTGAAATTAAGCTATAGGTTTTAATTGCTTTTTAACATAGCTTATAGGTAGGCCTATTAGGATTAGCAGCTTATTTCACTTAGTTAGCTTATTAAGGTAGCTTATTCTAAGCTCAAAAGTCCACTTTTTCTTTTTTTTATAAACTGTTAGATTTAGCTTATTTTCTCCCCAGCTTATTTTAGGGCTTAATCTAGGTTCCCTTAGCTTATTTAGGACTCCCTTAGGATTAAGTAGCTTATTCCATTAGTTATAGCTTATCTTGAAGCCTTAAGCCCCAAAAAAGCTCTGAAAAATAAGCCATAAGCTTTTGAGCTACTGTCAGCCCAAAAGCTCACACTTCTGGCTTATTCTTTGAGATTCAGCTTATGTGCTTATTATGAAAAATGTTCCCTATAAGCTCCTCTAGAAGTTTGCTGTTTTGAGTTTTGTCAAATAAGCACTTTGGACTTGGTTTGTAATCGGGTTGGTGTGCAGGGACCATTTATGTAATTTCCAGCTTTATAGTTAGCATTGTTAGTCCCTGTGGTTAGTTAGCCTGTTACCCTGTTAGTCCTTGTGTCCTTTTCACTGTTAGTCCCTAAAGTAAACAGCAGTTAGTTTATTTAATCTAAATAATTAATTTAGGTTTAATTTTAATTAGTTTAATTACTTTTTATTTAAACAGTAAAATTTGGGCATTTTTATATTTTTAGAATTGTTAACTTTTTCTTTATTTTATTTTATTTTTTCAGAATTTTTATAACTTTTATTTTTTGTCTTTTTCTATTTTCTTAGTTTTAATTAGTTTTTAATCTTTAAAAATTCATAAAAAATCCAAAAATTAATAAAAAAATATTTTTCTTTTTTATAAAATTTTCTTTTGTCATTTAGTGTCTAGGAAAAATATAAAATTTAGTGTAGGCTTAATTTTTCTTAAATTTCAGTTTTAGACCCGTTTTACCGGGTGCGTTTTACCGTTTCTTTTCGTTTTACATTCAAACGACCACCGTTTAGTTCTAATTTTCCATTATTTTTCAAATTCCGTTAATAGGATTATAATTTTGATTTTAAATTTATTTAGCATTAATTTTCGTTAATTTTATAGTATTTAGGTCCCCGATACCTGATTCTGTTCCCGTATTTAATTTAGATAAAATTTAGGATTTCCTTATAACTAAATTTGTTTTCTCCGTAGTTTTTAAAGATCCCTATTTCCATATTTGTTCCGTAGAATAATTAGATTTATTTATTTAATTAAATTTTAGTTGTAATCATAATCAGTGTATCATGAACAATATCCTCCATCATCAATTTTCTCTTCTCTTCAAACCAGGATAATTTTCAATTGCAGCCTCGTTGGGACATACGACCCGGGAATATCTCTTCCGGAATCTTTTTATCATTGATTCTCATGTATACTATTTGACGAATCAATTAAGCTTCGACTGGTGTTTGAAGTGAAGTTCGATAGGGTTGTCGTTGTAGGTTTTTAGAATTACTTGAACGATAAAGAAATTAAAGCCATGATTATGTCAATCTCCTTTTCCTATACATTTCCTCATCTTCAGTAACCGTAGCAGTTTTCATGATCCTGAAGTAGAGCAAAAGAGGTAACCAAGGCTTTTTCCACTGTTTCATGGTAGACTGTTGCGATCAGGTGGAGGAATATTGAGTGTTTTTGAGTAGGATGGTTTAGTGATGATGTGGTACAATGTTGTTGTGAGCAAACCAGTGCAAGTGGATTAGTCAGTACGTGCAGTCTTTTTCATCTCTTAACTCATTGACTTTATTTCTTGGTTTAGCTTTCAGAATGTCATAAAGCTTGTGCTAGTAGACGCTGTCTTCAGCGTCTGACTCTGCATAACAAGTGTACACAAACCATTCCATTCTGGTTGTAGTTGAAGTAAGAACTGGACATTCACTTGATGATTTGTAACATGACACTGATTTCTGACAAGCTCATTCATCATCTTGTAAAACCGTGAGTAATACGATTCAAGTGATTTTCCCCAACAAATTATTTTTCCCATGATGTAATTTTCCAAACTCCCAAAGATAAAATTGGTAGTTCAAGATCTTGAACATTGATTGATTCACTGTTTCAACCTTTCAATGGCTTTCACATTTCACCTGCATTCGGACAAGCATACAAACGTGGAGTAGATACCGTTACCTATCCCTGTGAGAATGAACTTAACGGCTCAGTTACAGCATTCAGTTGATCTCGTAATGTCTTGTAAAATTTGTAACATTCTTATAAGTTTCTCCATATACCTCTCAGAAGTTGTTTCAGAACTACCTCAGCAACAGGAACTGTTTATCCTCATCCCATTGATACGTGTATGGTGGAGTTTTGAGACAATGGTGGGTGGATGAGTTCACTGTTAGGTTTGGTGTCAATGTATCTCTTGATTCTGGATTTCCACTGAACATAATTACCCGGTGCTAACATTGGTGGACGATCTTTGCTACCCGCTTCCATGATAGCATTATGAAGAGCATTTGATGATTGAGTTTGCAAATTGGTATTTGAATTTGACATTGTGATGAAGTTGTTGTAAATGGATATCGGATCTTAAGTGTTATGAAGTGATTGATTGTGGTTTTAAATGAATTAATGTTCACGGGATTTTATAAATCTTTGATTAAAACTGAGAAAAGAATCGTATCTTTCGCGGGATTTTACAAAATCAAGAAGAAACCGTGAATGAATAATTAATTGACGTTTCAAGTATAATTAAGTTGATTGTTGGTTTGATTGTAAGGTTTGATTATGTTAATTGATTGTATGTTAAGTCCAAAATGAAGTTCTAAGTCCTTCAGGTTTGTTGTCTAAGGAAGGTCAATGTATAGCCAGTCTCAACGAAGAACAATTGTCAAATCTCAACCAAGAATGTTTGACAAATCTCACTAGACAAATCTCAGTCTCTCAGACAAAACGCAGTGACTTTTAAGCAAAATGCAGTGACTTTTAAAGCAAAACGCAATCAATAAATTAATTGGGCAGAGTTTCTCTTAGTCAAAATGTAGTGAGGGTCTTCAACTGGTGACAAAACGCAATGAGTATGATCAAAACGCAACTAATCTGATCAAAACGCAACGGGTCTTGAGCAAAACGCAATGAATCTGATCAAAACGCAACGGGTCTTGAGCAAGACGCAATGAATCTGATCAAAACGCAACGGGTCTTGAGCAAAACGCAATGAATCTGATCAAAACGCAACGGGTCTTGAGCAAAACGCAATGAATCTGATCAAAACGCAGTTGTACTATTTGGACGACAAGACCGTACTTTTTGACTTTATACACAAAACGCAATCTAGTTAACCAAAACGCAACGAAGAGTTTTTCGTATTTAGACAAACCGCAACCACGAAAAAATCTTCTAACTTTCAACTAAGCCACGAAATAAAGTGTAGAACCTTAATAAGTGATACAAGGGCTTGTTCTAAACACAAAAGTACACAACTTTTACCATTTTAGCCATGAAATAAAGATAAAATATGGTTTTAGCTTGTGTTTTACATTCGAACCAAAACAAAAAAAATAAGAACCCACGGATTTGTACACAATCAATTACTAAACACCCCTTGGCGAGTGATACCACATGTTATCCCACTAATTTAATCCATTACACAACTATAATCTTTACCAATATGCTAGAAAATAAGATAGAATCTTAGAGAGAGAAAGTAGAGAGAGAAACAAAGATGGAATATTAGATTAGAGAAAAATGGGAAGTTACAAGTGATG
>BQNB010113873.1:0-21859 GCA_026074375.1 Tanacetum coccineum
ATGAGGGTGTTATAGCTTATGTTGTGGGCACGACAGGGACAAACCCAAACTCCAATGTCATTCCGGGTACGTTCCTCCTAAACAACTGTTATGCTTCTATTTTATTTGATACCAGTGCCGATAGGAGTTTCGTGTCTACTGCATTTAGTTCTCTAATTGATATCGTTCTAACTACACTAGATCATGGTTATGACGTCGAGTTAGCTGACGGTAAAATAATTAAGGTTAATACACTTATACATGGCTGGACATTAAATTTTTTGAATCATCCTTTCAACATTGATTTAATGCCTGTAGATCTCGGTAACTTTAATTTCATAATTGGTATGAACTGGTTAACAAAATATCATGTCGTAATCGTCTGTGATGAGAAACTCGTTCGTGTTCCCTTTGGAAATGAAATTTTAATTTTTTGTGGTGACAAAAGCAACAACGGACACGAGTCTCGGTTAAACATCATCTCGTGCACCAAAACTTAAAAGTATTTACTAAAAGGATGTCAGGTCTTTTTGGCACATATTACCGCAAAGTAGGCTGAAGACAAGTCGGAGGAGAAGCGACTTAAAGACGTACCGATTGTTTGAGACTTTCTCAAAGTATTTCCCGAAGATTTGTCAGGCATTCCACCAACTCGACAAGTGGAATTTCAAATTGATTTGATACCCGGTGCTGCACCAGTAGCACGGGTGCCTTATCGATTGGCTCCGTCCGAGATGAAAGAATTGTCGGATCAACTGCAGGAACTTTCCGACAAAGGCTTTATAAGACCCAGTTCCTCACCTTGGGGAGCTCCGGTCTTGTTTGTCAAGAAGAAGGATGGATCATTCCGGATGTGCATCGATTATTGGGAATTGAATAAGCTAACGGTAAAGAACTATTATCCGCTTCCAAGAATTAATGACTTATTCGATTAACTTCAAGGGTCGAGTGTCTACTCGAAGATCGACCTGAGGTCGGGTTATCATCAACTACGAGTTTGTGAAATTGACGATTTATTCGATCAACTTCAAGGGTCGAGTGTCTACTCGAAGATCGACCTGAGATCGGGTTATCACCAACTGAGAGTTCGTAAAGAAGATATCCCAAATACCGCATTCAGAACTTGATAGGGACATTATGAATTTCAAGTTATGCCGTTTGGTTTGACTAACGCACCGGCTGTATTTATGGATCTTATGAATCGGGTGTGCAAGCCATACCTGGACAAATTCGTTATTGTATTTATTGACGATATTCTGATCTATTCAAAGACCAAGAAACAACATGAAGAGCATCTCAAGTTAATCTTGGAATTACTTAAGAAGGAGGAGTTGTATGCAAAATTTTCTAAGTGTGAATTTTGAATTCCTAAAGTAAAGTTCCTCGGTCACGTGATTGACAATATAGGCATTCACGTGGATCCCGCCAAGATCGAGTCAATTAAAGATTGGTCATCTCCTAAGTCACCAATGAAGATCCGTCAATTTTTAGGTCTTGCCAGTTATTATCAAAGATTCATTGAGGGATTCTCAAAGATTGCCAGATCAATGACCAAGCTAACCTAGAATAAGGCCAAGTTTGATTGGTGTGACAAACAAGAAGCAGCTTTCCAACTGTTGAAAGAGAAGTTGTGCAGTGCACCTATCTTGGCTTTACCTGAAGGAGCTGAGAACTTTATTGTTTAATACGATGCTTCACATAAAGGATTAGGTGTTGTCTTAATGCAAAATGAGAAGGTGATTGCTTATGCATCACGATAACTAAAAATTCATGAGAAGAATTACACGACTCATGATTTGGAGTTAGGAGCAGTAGTGTTCGCTCTAAAGATTTGGAGACGCTATCTGTATGGAATGAAGTATACCCTGTTCACCGATCACAAAAGTCTGCAACACATCCTTGATTAGAAGGAATTAAACATGAGACAACGTCGTTGGTTAGAAATTCCTCAGTGATTACGATTGCAAAATTCGTTATTACTCGGGAAAAGCTAATGTAGTGGCTGACGCTTTGAGCAGAAAAGAACGAATTAAGCCATTACAGGTTCAAGCCTTAGTGGTGACTATTGGTTTTGGATCTTTCCAAGCAAATATTAGAAGCTCAGAATGAGGCAAGAAAACCTCGATGCTAAAGATGTGGGAGGTATGCTGATTGAAAATTTAAGGGAATCAGACAACCCTAGAAAAGAAAAGTTGGAATCGCGTGCTGACAGAACGCTGTGTTTGAATAACAGAAGTTGGTTGCCATGCTACGGTGACCTAAGGACTTTGATTATGCATGGGTCCCACAAGTCGAAATATTCTGTTCATCCGGGTTCCGACAAGATGTACCAAGACATGAAGAAATTATATTGGTGGCCCAACATGAAAGCCGATATTGCCACCTATGTTAGCAAGTGTTTGACATGCCTAAAGGTCAAAGCTGAACACCAAAAACCATCTGGTTTGTTGGTGCAAACTGAGATTCCTCAGTGGAAGTGGGATAATATTACCATGGATTTCATCACCAAGCTCCCAAGGACGTCAAGTGGTTATGATACCATTTGGGTAATTGTAGACCGTCTTACCAAGTTTGCACACTTTTTACCGATGAGGGAAAATGACCCAATGGACAAATTAGCAAGACTGTACATGAAAGAAGTAGTGACGAGACATGGAATACCAGTCTCAATCATTTGTGACCGTGACGGTAGATTTACGTCAAATTTCTGGAGGGATTTCAAAAGGCTTTGGGTACTCGTTTGGATATGAGTACTGCTTACCATCCGCAGACCGATGGACAAAGCGAAAGAACCATCCAGACACTAGAATATATGTTGCGCGCTTGCGTGATAGATTTTGGGAATGGTTAGGAAAGGCACTTACCGCTGATCGAATTTTCATATAACAATAGTTATCACGCTAGCATTAAAGCTTCCCCATTCGAAGCACCTTATGGTCGGAAGTGTCGATTACCTGTTTGTTGGGTCGAGGTCGGAGACGCTCAGCTCACCGATCCAGAACTTATTCACGAGACAACCGAGAAGATTGTTCAAATCAAACAAAGAATTCAAGTTGCTCGTGATCGCCAGAAGAGTTATGTCGATGTGAGGCGTAAGCCTTTGGAATTTCAAGTTGTAGACAAGGTTATGTTAAAAGTTTTGCCTTAAAAAGGGGTTATCCGTTTTGGCAAATGGGGGAAGTTGAACCTAAGGTATATTGGCCCATTCAAGGTGTTGGGAAAAGTAGGAACCGTTGCATATAGACTAGAACTTCCTCAGCAACTGAGCAGGGTTCATAGCACGTTTCATGTATCCAATTTGAAGAAATGTTAATCCGACGAGCCGTTGGCAATTTCGTTGGATGAAATACACATTGATGATAAGCTTTACTTCGTTGAAGAACCAGTGGAGATTATGGATCGTGAATTCAAGCGGTTAAAGCAAAGCCGCATCCCCATTATCAAAGTCCGATGGAACTCTAGGAGAGGTCCTGAGTTCACATGGGAATGTGAAGATCAATTTCGAAAGAAGTATACGCATCTCTTCACAAAAACCGCACCCTCGACAAGTGCCACATCTTGAGCCTTGCGGACAAGGCTCCTTTAATGGGGGAAGACTGTAACAATCCGTTATTTCAATTCATTTTATGACTCAACACTCTCCATTATTTATTTTTAGGCTTTTACACGTTTACTTTTAATTTTCATCGTTTAGTTAAATTAAAAATAACATTCAACGTAAACGGACATCAAACAAGTAAAAGTTTACGTCAAGCAAGTGTTATATAATTATTACGAGGATAATTTATAACTTTTCATATTTTATTTTTATTGGTTACGTAAAACGTTTACGTTTCGTAATAAAATGCATTTAAGCATACACGGAAGCACCAATACACATCTATACTCAAACAAATACCCACTTTTTTACCAAATACCCAAAAATTTAAATCATATTACTCTTATACTTACCCATATGGCCGGATATACCTTGAATAAAACACAAACCAATTCAAACATTACTTTCACTAATTGAGCACATGTTTAAACCCCCACTAAGATCACATCCCTCCTCCTAGGGAGGAGGAGAGAACCTTAAACACATGTACTCTTACCACCTCCTAAACACATGGTTTTGCTAGTGAGTTTTCCAATACCTCTAGTATAAAAGAATGTACCATGTAAGATTTAACACACACACTTATACTTGCAAGTAAACTTCAAAACTCTCTCTTGTTTTACCAGTTAAAGCTCACGGCTCACATTCATATTCTAGGGTCTTCATAGTTTTGATTTTTCAAGTATACAAGGGTTCTTAGATATAATATCTAAGGTGTAGCAAGTTTATTTGGAAGCTTGGGTATTAGTTTATACAAGGGTTTATTCAAGAAGGAATTAGGGTTTTCATAAGCAAACTAGGGTTTTCTTGCAAGTATTTACGGTTAAATACTTGGGTGTGATTTGTGTTTCATCTTCATACATCCTCATTGAGGTCTAATATAAACCCTAATCTCTCTAATTATTCATTTACATGTTTTACATACTTGTTATTATGTTAATCACCACCTAGGGTTTGTTTTTATGGTTTATAAATTAAAACAAGCAAGTGTAAGATTAGAATTTATTTATTTATATGTTGAAATGATGTTAAAAATATGATAGAACATAAGACTACACATTATACAAGTGGTTAATTAATTTATATGTTTAGTTTATAAATTATTTGTTAAAAGTTTATTATTAAAGCTTATGCATAAATAAAGTGAGGACATTTTATCTTGGACAAGATTTATGGACATGAAGATGAGGACCCTAAATATGTAAGACATGTGGTATAAAGTATTGTAGAGGACTTGTAAAAATTAATCAAGAAATAATTTATAAAACAAGTTTATAAATTTCATATATATAAGTGGACTGTTTTGAGCTTATTGTTGAGATTCGAATTCTTATAAATTGTGGAAGTATTTTATATAATAGTACAGCTCATAAGGATCGTAAGCATATAAAGAACTCGAAAAACCGAGCTATAACGAAGAAGTTATGACATTTACGAGAGTACGATAATTAAATATATAAACGTGTTTTTATAAAATTTACTTTATAAAAATGGCCACTGATTCAGATCTGAGAATAATGTACAAATATTTTTTGATGATAGTACATGTCATGAGGATTCCAAGCATATAAGAAACTCGAAAAATGAAGCTATAACGAATAAGTTACGGGTTTTAAAAGATTTAAAGTTATAAAAGTAATTTTATAAACATTTTGAAGTTACTGATTTGACACAGATTTTTATAAAATCAGTGGGTATTTTATTTTAATAGTTTATCTCGTCATGATTCCATACATATAAAGAACAAGCAAAACGGAATTAAAATGAATGAGTTATGATTTTTTAAGGTTACAAAGATTAAATATATATATAAGTAATTTTATATATTTTCACAAAATCTGTAAATGTTATTGTTCATCAGTAGCTAAAATATTATAAATGTGATATTTTGATATATTTTATTAATACGAAACCGTGGGCATAAAAAACGTATAAAACGGAGTTAAAACGATAAGGATATGAGGTTTATAAAACCTTGTGCACTATTTTTACTTTTGTATACTATTTTTATAAAATCAATTAAACTATTTATATAATATCATTAAATAATCAATAAAAATATTAAATCAAGCATTATTTACAAATAATACATTGTTGAACAAAAATAATATTTTTCTTTATGGGTACAATTAAATAGATATTTATTTAACCAATACGATTTAAATATTGTTTCGAGTTTTTTTAAATTAAACAAAAACTATTAGGTGGTGGTGTAACTATATAACTTGCGATGTTGTATTTACATTAAATACATTATACTTATACGTCCTATAATTAATTAGGTTGCACTCGGATTTCTCTGGACATTTCACTTATTTGATTTATATAATCAATCCAATTCACTTGAGGTGAGTTCATAGCCTCATTTTTATACGTTTACACCATGATTTACAATTCTCTGGGGAGAAACATGTAAAACAATTTGGACGCATGTACACTTTTAACAAATTAACGGATTGCCTAAGTAGCTATAAACCCACTATGCCCATAATCATGAAGTGTTAATTATTCGAAAAAAAATATTTAAAATATAATTGTCAAAGCGCGAATATTATATATATATCTATTTTTTGGATTGACATCCCCGTTGGTGAGTAGATCTCACTAGTTTACGGCGGTACCGAAACGATGAATGTATACCATGGCAGAAACCCCCCCCAAAATTTTTAGGATGTAGCGTTCCTGGGTGAGAAACATGTATTGAAATAAGCATTTTGGACGCATGTACACTTTTAACAAATTACGAGTTTGCCTGAGTGTAGCTATAACCCACAATGCCCATGAATCATAACTGTTAATTAATCGATTGTAACGCTAAATTATGAATAGATTATTTTTGGGATTGACATCCCCGTTTAGGGTGAGTAGAGCTCACTAGTTTCGGCGGTACCGAAACGATGAATGTATACCATTCAAACAATTTGGAATGTTGCGGGTTGAATATCTACAAGGGCACATTAATTTGCATAAATTTGCATACATATTATGTTTAGCCTCAGTGTCATGAGCTTAGTGCATTTTGTAATTACATTTTGAGATATTGTATGTGTTACATGTCTTACACTTGGAAATCTTGTGGTCCGACTTTATACATTACTTAAACCTGTGAATTCACCAACTTTATGTTGATGTTTTAAAGCATGTTTTTCTTAGGTCAATAAGGCAAGAAACAAGGATACATTGGTGGTCATCATTTTGGAGTCACATTATCATAAAGTTTAAGTGCATTGCATTTTGGAGTATTTTTTATGCATGAAAATCTTTTACATTTACAAGGATGAACAAGATAAGCTATGGGCTTGTAACAAACAATTTATTTAATCCAATGTATCATTTTCAAATGACTCATATAGAGGTTGTTCTCATATCTTGTGCTATTGATCTATGATGTAACACTCTCAGACCTATTTTCCACTGCGACCCTATTTGGGCGTGTTACATGTCGCTTGTAAGTTCTGACGGCGTTGCTAGGAATTGCAACGCCATCTTCAGGCACTATACATGCATTCTTGAAACCACTTTGTGTAAAGTTGTAATCTTGTCTAGTTTCTTCCCAAATGGAGTCAAAGACATGTATATTTCCTCCAAGAGCTTCCCAAATTCTAAAAACACAAAAAGGAATGACTAAGCACATATTTTGGGCATATTTGCATGATTTAGGGGGTTAAATGACCCCGAAAAGTATATAAAATGACACCTCGTTAGTATGCATGATAAATTTAAGATTAATAAATTAGGAGATCTCAAGTCTATATTAAACCTATAAATCACACATGGTGACAATGACATAATCATATCAGAATCAAAATACTTGAGAAGTTGCCTCTTAGGAATGCCAAGTCCATTAAGACACCAATGTCAACTAATTTAAATTCACCTTAGATAAGGATGGAGTCTTAGTTGATAGCTCTAAATATAGATGTATAATATGGTGTCTATTATATCTCACTGATTACAGACCCGATATCATGTTTAGTGTATCTTTATGTGCACGATTCCAAGACAACCCTAAGGAATCTCACATGGATGCCATTTTACGGATATTTAGATACATAAAGAGCACTCAATATTTGGGTCTTTGGTACCCAAAGTGCTCAGGTATTGAAGTTTGTGTCTACGCCGACTCGGACCACGCAGGAGACTACGTCGACAGAAAAAGCACAAGTGGAGTGTGTACCTTAGTTGGAGGTTGTCTAACACAATGGTGTTGTAAGAAACAAACGACTCTTGCTATATCCACAACTAAAGCCGAGTATGTTGCAGCCGGAAAGGCATGCCAACAAGCTTAATAGATGAAGCAAGCCATAAAAGACTACGACATTCACCGTGAAGACGTCCTTGTACTTTGTGACAACAAAGGTGCAATTACTATAAGCAAAAATCTCGTCCATCACTCTCGAACTAAACATATCAAAATTCATCATCACTCGCTTTGAGACAACGTTCAAAAGGGAAATATTCTTATGGAAAAAGTCGCGTCTAAAGATAACATCGTCGATATTCTTACCAAACCTCTAAAACGTGACACGTTTAATTATTTCAGATTAGGGCTCGGAATGCTAAAACACGAAGAATAGAGCATTTATTGGTTTCTAAATTAATTTACTACTTATTACAAGTACAACTTAAATGTTATATTACAAATCTAATTTGTAATTAAAATCTCTAAACCAATTAACAAAGATTAGTTCTTTTGTTAACAATGCAAATAATTCTTTACAATAATCAAGCCTCCTTCTTATCCTTTTCTTATCCAACACAAACATCACCTATCTTAATCCTTATTGGACCACAAGATCTTGTTGGTCCCACACAACTTCAGCCCATCAAAAACCTCAAAAAATTCAAAACAAAAATTTCTTCTTCTTTCTCCTCTTCCTTGTTCGACTGGCGACTCCAACTAGGGCAACCCAAAAAAAATTCTACTCATCCTTCCTTCTCTACTTTGTGCTTGATTGGTATGTCACGATCACCTATGATTCTACATTACTTTCTTAATGATATTTTCATCTAATTATATGTATTATTGATTCAATTAAAAATTTGGTTTAATTAAGATCTTAAAAACTTCTACTCGTCGTTCCTTCTCTACTTTGTGCTTGATTGGTATGTCACGATCACCTATGATTCTACATTACTTTCTTAATGATATTTTCATCTAATTATATGTATTATTGATTCAATTAAAAATTTGGTTTAATTAAGATCTTGTTCCTCCTTAATCTTGTGATTAATCCAAAACTAGTTTTAGGCATACCCAAACACTTTTGAATAGGAAAAATTGATCAAACCAAACATGGAAAAGTCTTAAATATAAACAGAACGATTGCAAAAAAAATTTCTCATCTCTAAATAAGATTTGTTTTCGGCTAAAATGGGAACAAAAGAGGAACAATATATTTTTTTTCTTAAAAGACACATGTTTTGTTTTTTATTTTCTTGTCGATTTGTGTTACTAGGAAAAATGGGTGATCAAAAACCTACAAAGCAATACATGAAGTCTTTTCGCGAATCAACCACGGACGCCTACAACCCATTTGTGTCACGAAACTATTATGAAGGTCGCGAATGTGAACTTGACTTCCTTGATATCTCCGGCATAACCTAACCCTTCTCTCGCTCCCTTTGCCTCTCTTTCGCTCACAATCTTCCAAAAATCATTTTCCCTCGCCACCTTCAAGAATTCTATGCGAATTATAAGTTTAATCGTGATGAGCATTCTCTAAACTTCAAAATGTATGGCCACAACTATACATGGAGCTTGGAGAAACTTGGAACGGTCTTAAACATCCTCACAAGGATGATTGTTTTACACCGATGAAACTCACACCAATGTCTTCAATAAATACAACCGATATCATCCGGATGACGGCCAATTACATCGACGCCTCTCTAATCCAAAACACCATTCTCAAACACCACAGCTGAGGCGAAACTCCCCTTCAACGTCATTAGGACATCTCCGAGCTTAAAGAAAAGCTCAAAATGTGGGAAAGTGTCTTGACAACAAATGTATTTGTTAAGATCGGAAGCAAAGGTAACCTCTCGGTCATTGCAGGTTATATGCTCTATTACATTGAGACCAACATTCCATTCAACTTTGCTTACTTTATCGCAAATCGAATGGCGGGTCTAAAAACAAATAATCGATTGATACCTTATGCTCGATTATTGACATGACTATTTGAGGTTGCCAAAAGTAAACACCCAACCAAAATCATTTCATCAGTTGCAAGAGTTTTGATCTAATCTTCTCCTCCTTCAACATGTCAAATTTGAACATCACGATGAAACATAAAGAATCATCACCTCAAGCCCAACAATTGAACTCAGAAGAACAAATTGAGTCTGAAATCAACTCTTGGTTCGATCAAACCACTTGGGATGAAGCCGAAAGGGAAATTAGCCCAGATGAAGTGCTTGGAAAAGAAGAAGAAGAGAATTTGAGTTTTGGTGATAGAATGGCTTACAAATCGTACTTGTCAACCAAGTGCCAACATAGAGAAAGCCGAGCAAAACTGGGTGTCTGGAAGACCTTCATGAAGCGATGGGCTAAGTCAATGTCATACAAAGACATTTAGATTATAATGTTATCTTGTGTGTGGTTTAAGACTTGTTGATCTCTAAAATAATTAGGATTTTGTATGCTTGTGATCTTATCTTTAAAACCATGGACTGTAACCATTAATACTTTGTTCTATGCATAATGTTTGTGTACTCATCCTCGTAGCTTTGCAAATTAAATCTATATGCCTTGTTAAATATGATTATTATACATCGTTAAGTCTCCAAATGTTAAGCTAAACCATATTAGACTGGAACATGTAAATATGTTTTGTTATGTATATTATTTTGTGTTTGCTTGTTGCTAGATGTAGCCAAGAACACTTTCGAAGGTAATGCTCTTGACCCATGGATCCTCGCCTTGGAAAAAAGGGGAGCAACGATTTAGAGGGAGCATGTACAATGGTACATCTTCTTTCTTTTACAAAGATATCTACCTTCCAGTAAAAGACCAAGATCCCGCCTTTTTGATTTGACAAAAAGGGGAGAAGGAAAGAAAAAGCATTGATGCTTAATGATCGGGAAATGCAAGCAATTACGGAAGCAAAGAGCAATAGCGTACATGGGAGTATACAAGCTATATAAGACTCATAAGGTGAAGACAATGTTCAAGCTTCACCAAATTACAAGGCCAAGATCAAGACGCGCGGTCTTCATCTTCGCTACGTTTGTAATTTTATTTGCTTTTTGAAATTTTATTTGTCATCATCAAAAAGGGGGAGATTGTTGGTGCAACATTGACTAGGATCTCCTTTATGTTTTAATGATGACAAATAAACGTTCGCAAAACGTAAAATCACAAACGGTAATTCAAAAACGGAAGCTTAAAAAATCCTCAAAACCGATATCACCATCTGGGCGGCTGGATGATTGGTCTCAAAATACTAGTATAAAGTGAAATATCAATAATAGTATTAGTAATAATTATTCCGTATGGATTTAATGAAGAATACTTTAAACTAAACGTAAATTCAAAAATCTCCCGGTTCGTTTCCTCGACGAAGTACGAATTGAGAATCGGCTAAGTTTATGATCGCGTGAATTGAATAGTTTCTGATTTTGATTTGGTTTTCTATTTCTACAAATATAATGCAAAAACAAGTAAAGGCAAGCAATTAAAGTATTTAAAGACTAAGCACGAAAAATGTTAACGGGAATTTAAAAACGCGACATGTAAGCAAGCAAATCAAATTTTAACCCTACAAACTTATATTTAATTCCTTACAAATCCTAAATGATTAAAAATAATTTTCGACAAAAAATAAATTATAATTTTTTGACTTTTAATTTTAATTTATTATGTATTTAAAAACATCTTTAATCTAAAAAATAATTATAAAAAATATTAAACACAAATTTATAAAAAATCTTAAAAATATGAAAAGTATCTTTGAACAATTCTAACCTAGGAAAAATAAAATGTGAGCAAACACTTATTGGAATAAGCTGTAACTCAGCTGAAATAGGGCTGAAAGGCATAGTTGGTAAAAAGGGTATTAAAAGATTAATTATGTGGATGAATAATCGAAAAAGAGACCCAAGGGCAGGATGGTATAGAGAGTGTGTGTGTTGAGGTGTTGGTGTTATAAAAGGATAGGTTCACCAGGTACGACCCCTGTGACTTTTTCATTTTTTTAAAAACATTTTTTTCTTTTTGAAAAAGCTAACTACTACAAAAAATAAGAAATGTTTAGGATCATGAAAAAGACTCTCGGTCGACACCCGTGTTGTTAGTCTAGCCATTAACTCGTAGTCTTAATATTTATCCGTTTTAGTTACCGTATGACTTATGGCGTTGGGTCGTGGTCTTTACCCACATGTTAGCCCACTCCATATCGCACTTAGGGCACTAATAACTCATGTATTTAAACCGCCACCCAAGCCATTGGAGAGGGGTGGTTGTTCATTGTATAACAAACAACACACTAATTGATTTCCTCTCTCACTAGAACTCCACCATTTTCCTCTCTCTAAAAAACGGCCTACACACTAATCCTTGATTGTGTTATGATTTTCAATATACTACAATTGGTATCAGAGCACATGGGATGATTACTTTAGATTGTATGTACGTTTCTCTTGGAAGAATTAATCAAAAATTTGGTTTTTGAAGGTTTATGGTTTTCACATTGGCTTTCTTTGATTCTCACGTTTATGGTGTTAAAGTTAGTGTTTTTTAGTGTAGTTTAGCCTTCTAGTACCAAGTTGTGCAAGAAAAATCCAAGCTTAAAAAAAAAACGTTCAAAAGGTAATTTTGTGATTTGAAGCTTTTCCTATAGAAATTGCGTTGTCTCACCAGAGAGAACGTTTCTTTAGTTGCATTATGTCTCTGCGTTTTGTTAGAGAATAGTACACTGATGAGTGACTCACTGGTGCTGGGCTTGCTGGGGTAAAAAAACTACTGCTGAACTGGATGTAACACGGGCTGTACTGGGCGCTGCACTGGCTCTGAGTGGGAGGCACTTCTGGGGCACTGATGACTGTGTGACTGGTCTGCTGACTTACTGTCTGTTTGGGTACAGATGTGGGGGGGGCACTGGGGGCACTTGCACTAATGGTGACAGATGGGATGGCTGGGTGAAACTGGAAAACTTGTGACTGAGAACTATGGCAACTGGGCTGTGATCTACTGTGGGCACTGGTGAAGCTGTGTGACTAAGCATGAAACTGTGAACTGTGGGACACTGTGTCTGGTGTAACGAAACTGTCCCTGCACTGGAGATGGCACTGGTGGGAACTGTCTGTTGGGGAACTGTGACTGTGGGAGTGGGGGGACTAGGGTGAGTGATAATTAATGGAACTGATATCTGGCTGGTGTAGTCTGCACTGGGATAATGGCTGTGATGAACTGCTGAACTGAACTGTGCGTACTGGTGGGGTGTAACTAGCAACTGGGTAATTGGACAGAGGAACTATGGCTGCGACTAGACTGAACTGGGAAAAACTGGGAAACTGACTGAACTGGGCTGTGACTACACTGCCTAGGCACCTGTTAACGGTTGCTATAATGAACAACTGATTTGGCACTGGCTGGAGGGAGGGCTGACTGGTAAGGGCTGACTTCTGACACCTGCGAAGAGGAATAGGGACTCTTGACTGAACAGTGCGGATCGGCACCTGGGCTGTCTGAGGTTCTCGTGAATGACTGGAAGCTGGGGCAGACTGAGTACACTAGGAAACTGGGAACTGGTATACTGCTGGAATGGGGTTGCACTGGTGTGGGTGACTGCTGGGGGGGGACTGGATTGAGGCTGACACAAACGTGAAGATGAACTGACGTGGGAGCTACATGGAAGTCCCTGAGGAGTCTGACCTTGTGGCTACAAACTGAGAACTGGGACTGAAACTGAAACTGGGGTGTTATATCTGAGAACTCTTTGCTGACACAGGGCTATGCTGCTGATCACCAGTGCAACTGTTGAGGATGGGGTAACTGGCTGTAGTGGACAACTACTGCAGCTGGGTGGTGGGAGACGGCGGGTCACGTGGTGGACTACTGACTGGTGAAGTCTGGACGGTGAGAGCTGCTGTGATGGGTAAGAAAAGAATGCTGGGGGTAGTCGTGTGGGGCTGAATTAGTAAGGTAGGGGCTGTGGTGTGGATCAAACAACTGTGACAGATAAACATCCAACTGGAAGCCAGTAACTGGGAACTAGTAGGGGTGACTGGGGTAGAAGATGGGAGAGAAGCTTGGGTACGTCGGGTATGTGACTGATTGAAACGCAAGGTAGCTGTGTGAACACACTACACTGGCGAGAACTGGACTGAAATGTTGCTGGGATATGGCCGTGTGTGGTAAAACGATGTGGAGGATTGACTGGGCTACTGTTGTGAACTGTACAACTGAACACTAGGGAACCTGTGGGACTGGATCTCTTGAACTCAACTAGGGGGGTTGGGGATTACTGACATCACACACTGGGGACTGCGGTGAAATGTATGGTACGGGGATGAGACTGGAGGTAGACTGGGAACAAGGTGAAAACTGGAAAGTCCACTGGAACCAGGCACTCAAAAGGAACGGCAAACCTGAACTGGTACGGAGAGAAACTGGGACACAGAGGAAGCTACGAAATTTCAATCACCCGCACTGCTGGCGTAACCGAGGGAAATGCGTTCTGGTGTGACGTAGACAGGTGGAAATGATGGCTGTAAAACTGTCTGGCTGCCCTGAAACTGGACAGGAGCAGTTGGTGGGTGTTGGCTGGGATGACTGGGGAGCTGACTGGGGGGAAGACTGCTGCAGCCTTGGGAGGGAGAACTGAACTGGAACACCTGGGACAGAGCCACTGACTGTGATTCAGTGGGCACTGATTGGCTGCTGATGGGAACTGGGCCCTGCACGTGGGGGGCTGGTGAATGGCTGTGAGACTGGGCTTGGGACTGGGCTGAGGTAGTGTTTGCTGGCTGATGGTGGGGAGGGTGGGGACTGGTAACTGAAACTAACATACAAAAACTCACCAACTGGTGTGGACTACACTGGGAAGGTAGGGTAACAACTGGGGGGAGACCAGATAACTTGGACTGACGTGGGGACTGGAACCTGCGGGTACACAGGCTGACACACTGGAAACTGTGATAGATGAGGGCTGTGAACTGCTGGGAAATCTGTAACTGGCTGGTGACAGAGTACTGGGGAAACGGGGGACTGAACAGACTGTCTGTTGCTGAGCTGGAAGAGGAGTAGGAAACTGGGAACAACTAAGGACTATCTGCTGGGGAATCTGTAAACCAAGCTGCATTGGTCTGGGACCTGAAGGGAGGACTGGACTGGTTAAGTGTGTTACTGCTTGTGTATGGTGCCACGGCTGGGACCTGCTGATACACGGTAGTGAGTGACTTATGGGAGGATAAGTGTGTCTGTGACTGTTGAACTGAGACAAACCTGACTGAATCTTGACACTGAAAACCTGGTGTGGCTGCTACATCTAGCAGAGTGGATCGCTGGGAAGTAACAACACAGGACTGCACATGGACTGTCTGGGGGTAATGAATTGGGGAGCACTTGTGAACTTGATGACAGAAACTGACAACGGGGGACTGCATAGATGACACAGGTGAGTGGGCAGGGACCACTTGATAACTGGAGACTGTCATAAGAACAAAACTGCCGCTGAGCACTGAATCTGATTTGTGGACTGACTGGAGAGACCCCTTGTGGACTGGCAGATGCTAACACTTGACTGGGTCGGGGTCATGGCTGTGGCTTACAGCTAGGGACTGAATCATGACTGTTTGTTGATCTGAGATGGAGACTGAATCACACTGGGGCTTGACTGAGTGAGAGGACAGGGAACCGTGAACACTGATGACTGAACTACACCTGTTGAAAAACTGCACTGCACAAACTGGAGGGCATACTATTAGAGGGGTGACTGAAATGGACAACTGGTAGTCGAGCTCGTAAGGCAAGGGCTAGAACCTGATAACTGTACCGACTGGGCCTGAGAGTTGACATCCTGAGTGGGCTCGACTGGTAACGTACTGTGTTTACTGGGAATGTGGTTGATCTGGGGTAACTAGGAACCTGGGCTGGTGGACACATGTATGGTGTAACTGGGGAGGTAATGAGATTTCACTGGAACTGAGATAACTGACTGTCGCACTGGGGGACACTGACTGAAAAGTGGTGGAAACTGACTGTGTTGTAATGACTGCTGACTGGACTGAGATACACTGGGCTGACTGCTGAACAGATGCAGGGTGGCTGGATGAGGAGTCCACTGAATCTGCTGGACACAGTACGTGGTACTGAACTGGTGTGGAAATGGAACACTGGTGACAACTGACTGGAGGAACTGTAGGTACTGGCTGACATGGGATGATACAGGGACAGCTGGCAACAGGATTGGGTATAACTGGGCTGAAGGGCACTGGAGAGACTAGTGGGACACTGACTTTGGAATGGCTTGTACAGAACGGGCACTGAAAAAGATGGGGAACTGACTGTGTGTAGGCTTATGGGCTGGGATTGAACCAGTGCTGACCTGGAACTGGTGGGGACTGTGACTGATTGGTGTACTGGGGATGGGGTGGGTCACTGCTGGTAAAGGAAAAACGCAACTGTTACACTGCGATACAGTGGGGAATGGCTGTGAGCACTGTGGTGGCACTGAGCGGAGAAAACTGTAGAAAACTGTAAACTGGTAAAACTGGGATAGGATACTGAACTAAAACACGTGGACTGCGAAGAGACTGGTGGGGTGATGAGGTGAATGGAACTGCGAGAGAAACTGTTATGAATCAGGTACAGAAAAAAGACCTGCGAAGACTGAAAACTAACTGCATGGCTTAGGGAGGCATTGTACTGTTGATGAATGGATAGGGGCGATTACCTGGCACTAGTGGATGCGACACTGTACACACCACTGGCGCAAAACACTGAAACTAACCACTGTATGTAACGTACTCGTGTGGTGAAAAACTGCAGTCTGAACTACTCATGTAGAGTGATACTGGTGAAGGGCACCCTGGGGCCAGGAACAGAGAGGACTGCACATGAGTGCGAAACAAAGAATTAGCTCATAAATGGGTGCAGGGGAACAACTGTGGGAGTAGACTGGAAAAAATGCTGAGCGAGAGGATCTGAGCGAGAGTCTATAAAATGATTAGCCTGTGTGCCTGGTCATCTGGAACTGCAGAAAACTGAGAGGTAACATGAGCCTGATGAGGATACCTGATAAAAGCTAGATATAACATAAAAGACGATCTGAAGAGTGGATGAAACAAGGGGAAGTTAATGGGAGTGAGGAATTGATGAGAGGAACCAAGTGCTGACTGGCACTGCAACTGTGACCGAAAACTGAATGAGAAAGCACTGAAGGAAACACTTTTGTTATCAAGATGGACACTGGGGGAATGGGTGGGGGACGGAGAAATATGACCTGGGAACTGGTGGTACTGCGAGTGGCCCGGACTGAGCTGATGGGGGGTTTGGGTACTGAAACTGGACAAACCATGGTCGTTGGTGGGACTGTTGTTAACACTGGGTAGTGCGAATCTGGTGGTTATCTGTCTAACAAAACTGTCTTTGAAACTGACTTAACTGGAACTGAAGTGACTGCACATCCTGCAATCAGGTGAGGGAACAAACTGGGCTGAAAAAACTGGTGTATTGGTTGGTGCTTATTGCAAACTGAGACTGATCTGCTGTGGACTTGTACAAACTGGGAACTGAAGGGTGGTCACTGGAGAGAAACTGACTGGACACTGGTGTCAACTATGTTAACACTGAGATTGTACTGTTGAAAGATTAACCCTCGTGTCTTGGCACTGCTGAACTACTGACTGAGCCGCGTGACTGTGGGCGATTTGGTTGAGATGGCTCATGTGGTGTGGCGCACTGTGAGTAGCACAGATGTAGCCAGGATGTGGGAGAAGGGGAACTAGTTGCCCTGGGTGATGACCTGTGAAAATGAACTACTAACATGGATGGGCTGGGTGAACAATGAATGGGCTGGGTTGCTAACGCTAACAGGTTGAGAGAATACTGATGTGGGGTGGGAGCTGTGTTGAAACTGAGGGCTTCGGACTGGAAAGGGGGAATGGACTGTAACTGCGCTGTACGGGAAAGAGTAGAGAACTGTTGTGGGAAGCTGTGTTGGGGAATGAGACCGGCACAGACACTGAGGACTTTAGAGAAGAACTGAAGGGAGACTGAAGAACTGGTGGTAAAAATCTGACTGGGGCGCTGGGAGCACTGTGACTGGGTTGCGTAAATGCTGAACAAGCACATAACTGCACTGGAACTGAAACTGGTAACTTGTACAAGGCAAAGAGTAAACTGCGTGAAGGGCCTAGGACTGGGAACTTGGGCCTGGATGATACACTGGAGGAGTGTGGGGTGAGACTGTGAAACTGAAATGGCAACTGACTGGGACTTGACTGGTAACGGGAGGGTGGGGAGAACCGTGAGATGTGATGAAATAACACTGGGTTGGAAAGTAGGGAAAGAACAAAGTGGGGGAAACTTGGAACACTTGGCTCTATTCTGCCTGTGGATAGCCTGACTGAACTGCTGTGTGCTGGCTGCTACACCAGACACTGCTCAGACTGGTAACTGATGTTGATCACTGCGAAGATGCACTGACTGTTGCTAGTAGATTTGTGAGAAATCTTGGAGAACAGAAGAATGAAAGTGCTCTGCTCGAAATGTGAGTCCTGGATGCTCGTGGTGGACTGAGCATGACTGGGATTGGTTGGGGCTGTGGTTGACTTGACTGGAGAACTGGTGTTCCTGGAAACTAATTGGTAAACTGTGAAAATGGCGTGTGGGGACCTGACTGGGCAGCACTGGGCTGAGAGGATGGACCTGGCTGCTACTGGAACTGGACACCTGGATTGGTGGTAACTGACTGATACACTGGCTGAAACTAACTGATTGAACACCTGTAAGCTGTGGTGTGCACTGCTGAATCTGAGGGATGAAGAGAAATAGTATAGTTGGACTAGGACTGGACCTGGGGGGTATGGAGGGTGGCTCACTGGTAGTGAGTCTGGGTTGGTGGACTGGGGGGGGGGGATGATGATGGTGGGTGGCTGTCCTAATGGGAAGTGGTACGTTATACTGTGAGGTGTCCATCTGATGAGCAGCACACACTGGGGTGTGACTGCGACACACTGAAATCTGACGGTACATGCTCTGTGTTACCAAGTGTGGGAGCATGAACAGTAGGATAACTGTAAGCACTGCTCTGACACTGAATGACTGGCAGTGAAGTGGCAGGGCTGAAGATGCACTGACGCACTGAAACCACTGAGATGGGGTGTTGCAGGCTGGCGAGAACTGGGAAACTGCAACTGGAACACCTGGCGTGGATATGTTGGTGGAGGTTGAATACTGGACTGTGAGGGTATGGGAATGGGTGGAATGGATTGTGGAGGTAATATAAAACACTGGTGCTAGGATGGGCATGCTTGGGGGGCTCTGGTGTGTGAACACTGATGGAATGTGAGGAATTGAACTAGGTGTAGTGGTACTGGCAACTGTGGTGGTGTACTTGGGAATGTGTGGCCTGTGGACTGAGGAATCTGTATTTGGCTGAAAACCGGTTGGCCACTGGTGTACAAAAACTGAGAATAGGAGTGGTAGTAGTGGAAACGGTAGTGCTGACTGGGGGAGGGGTTGCCCTGCTGAGGGGACTGGAGTTAAGCACTTATCTGAGCGGGGGAACCCAGCGTAATACTGGAACTAGGCACTGAACTGGTAACTGCATGGTGTGTAGATGCATGAACTGCACTGAGGTGAGGGAACTCGATAAATTTCCACCTGATATGCAACTTGAGACAACAACAAACTTTGGAAGGAACAAAACTGGCCTGGGAACACTGGGAGAAAAACATGGGTATGGCACAGGGGACGTGGCCTGCTGCTGTGGGCCCTGGAAGCTGTGGGTAAACTAGACTGGACTGCTGGGACTGGCGTCTATGAACTGTGTTTATCGGGGATAACTGTAATGTTATGACTGTAATATGTGAAGTGCGACTGGCTACGTTAGTAATTTTATTTGCTTTTTGATATTTTATTTGTCATCATCAAAAAGGGGGAGATTGTTGGTGCAACATTGACTAGGATCTCCTTTATGTTTTAACGATGAAAAATAAACATTCGCAAAACATAAATTCACAAACGGTAGCTTAAATCCGCAAAACCGGATTTCACCATCTGGGGCGCTGGGTGATTGGTCTCTAAATACGTATATAAGGTTAATATCAATAATAGTATAGTAATAAGTATTCCGTACGGATTTAAGAAGATTACTTTTAACTAAAGTAAATTCAAAAACCTCCCGGGTCGTTTTCTCGACGAAGTGCGAATTGAGAATCGGCTAAGTTTGTGATCGCGTGAATTGAATAGTTTCAGATTTTGATTTGGTTTTCTATTTCTACAAATATAATGCAAAAACAAGTAAAGGCAAGAAATTAAAGCATTTAAAGACTAAGCATGAAAAATGTTAACGGGAATTTAAAAACGCGACACGTAAGCAAGCAAATCAAATTTTAACCCTACAAACTTATATTTAATTTCTAAATATCCTAAATGATTAAAAATAATTTTAGAAAAAAAGAATTATATTTTTTTGACTTTTATTTTATTTATTATGAATTAAAAACATATTTAATCTAAAAATATTATAAAAAATATTAAACTAATTTATAATAATCTAAAAAATTAGGAAAAATACTTTGAACAATTCTAATCCTAGGAAAAATAAAATGGAGCAAACAGCTTATTGGAATAAGCTGTAAATAAGCTAAATAGGGTTGAAGGCATATTTGGTAAAAAGGGTTTAAAAGATTAATTGTGTGGATGTATAATTGAAAAAGACCCAAGGGCAGTTGGTGATGAGTGTGTGTGTGTGTTGAGGTGTTGGTGTTATAAAGGAGAGGTCACAGGTTCGACCCCTGTGACTTTTCATTTTTTTAAAACATTTTTTTTCTTTTTGAAAAAGCTAACTACTAATAAAAATAAGAAATGTTAGGATCATGAAAAAGACTCGGTAACCCCGTGTTGTGTCTAGCATAGATTAACTCGTAGTCTTAATATTTATCGTTCGGGATCTTTACCCACATGTTAGCCCACTCCATATCCCACTTAGGGCACTAATAACTCATGTATTTAAACCCTCTCTCAGCCATGGAGAGGGGTTGGTTGTTCATTGTATTACAAACATACACTAAGTGATTTTCTCTCACTAGAACTCCCAATTTTCTCTCTCTAAAAATCGGCCTACACACTAATCCTTGATTGTGTTATGATTTCCAATATACTACAATTGGTATCAGAGCACATGGGATGATTACTTAGATTGTATGTACGTTTCTCTTAGAAGAATTAATTAAAAATTTGGTTTTTGAAGGTTTATGGTTTTCACATTGGCTTTCTTTGATTCTCACGTTTGTGGTGTTAAAGTTAGTGTTTTTAGTGTAGTTTAGCCTTCTAGTACCAAGTTGTGCAAGAAAATCCAAGCTTAAACGTTCAAAAGGGTGATTTTTGGTGATTTGAAGCTTTTCTGGAAATTGCGTTGTCTCCTTGGAAGGCGTTTCTTAGTTGCGTTTTATCTCTGCGTTTTGTTAGAGAATAGTACACTGTGGTTTGTCTTCTAGTGTAGTACAGCAGTTGCGTTTTGTCAGCTGCGTTTTGTGTATTGCGTTTTGGTTAACACTACAGGTTGCGTTTCGTGTATTGCGTTTTGTCTCAAGAGTTGATTGCATTTTGCCCAAGACACGTCACTGCATTTTGTCTCCTTCTCATTGCGTTTTGTGTCCTGCGTTTGTCCCAAGTTGAAGACCCTTATTGCGTTTTGGTGGAAAGAATCCCTCGCAAAAAAATTTCTACATTGCGTTTTGTCTTTGCTTCTTGACTGCGTTTTGTCTAGGATACCTCACTGAGTTTTGTCTAATCCTCAACATTGAGATTTGTTTGAAATTCCTGACTGAGACTTGTGTATTGTATTTCGTTAACATAAATAAACCAAACCAAATCACAAACAAACAACATATCACCTTTATCAACAAACAATCATCACTTTTAACATACAATCACTAATCATTGTACCTATCCAAAGTTTATCATAACCAAAACAAACAATCATGTCTAGTAACTCAGATGATATTCAAGCGGCCGGTTCTGATACCCGCCCTCCTATGCTCGATAGGACTGATTATGAATCATGGTCACAACGAATCCGATTGTACTGTAGAGGAAAGGAAAATGGA
>BQNB010113874.1:0-17707 GCA_026074375.1 Tanacetum coccineum
TTGTAGATTTTGACCCTTTTTGCCTTGGTCAAGGGCATTTGGTTGAGATCTGCATTTGTGTTGTTATATACGTATACTATACCACGAATCATAGACCTCGCTTCCTGGTGAGATATCACAACACACCAAATCCCTAGAAGTAAAGATGTCTTAGTTTGAACCCCCACCTCGGCCTCGCTCCCTAGTAGGATATCAAAACCAACGACCGGTGTTCTTAGTTTGAAAACCCACCCTGTTGCTAGCGTAGTGGGAAATCACGACACATCTTTTACTTGCTCCATATACTCAAATGTATGCTTCATTGGCATAATTTTAATACTCATGCATTTTTGCATTTATATTTCAATTCATGCTTCTTTGGCATTTTAACTTTCAAATTACTAAGAACAAAAACCTCGTTTTAAAGAATCAAGTTACAAATTTGAAGCTTTTTCTAAAAACATCGATTGACTTAGTTGAATTGAAATGAGCACGTATGATTAGGCGGATTAAAAGCTAATGGGAGAAAAAGCCACAAGTTACTCATATAAGTTTTAGAAGAATCTTGCTCAGCACATAAACTTATATTTAACTCTATCACTTCTTGTTCTTCACCTTATTAAAATTCGAAGCAATAGAATTCGTGAAAGCTTAGCCTACAAGTGGTAAGTTGAGGAACTAGCTAGGGCTCAACACGCCCGATCGAGTCAAAAATTATTCTCATTCTACCCATTAGGAAAGTCGAAACTGTGACAAAACACTTATTTTATTTTTGAAAATTTTTAAATTTTTTTTTCATTTTTTTGGTATTTTTGCAAAAATTTTGGTGGTAAAAACGGGATTACGTGACAACAACGGCTGCAGGAAAAATCAAATCGAAGATCCCCCCCATACTAGAACTAAACATCGTCCTCGATGTTTTGAAAGGGGCACCTACGTAAATCTAAGGCCGTTTATAAAGTGTGCCAAAAGATAAAACGTTAGTCGATTAGATTTGGATACTGGATTCCCAAAATGAAGCTGAGGATGTGAAACTCTTGTGGATGAGAGTCTTTACAATCTGGGAAATCCTGGACATACAACACAAAGCACGCAAAATATAGACAAAACACGGGTAATGGAAAATGTAAGCCTCCTCACACAAAAACACTTATTTATTACTACTACTGATAAGCATGGGGTGCCTCCCACGAAGCGCTTGTTTAAGGTCGCTATGCTTGACCCGTCACCAGAATTTATTGGACATTAGGGAATGTTTGGAGATCTGGGACTACCAATTGTGGTACGTCCCCTCCAAAGTAGTGCCCCTCCAAAGTAGTGTTTCAAACGATGACCATTCACTTTGAAATTTGGCCCGGAGTTTTGAGATAACTCGACAGTGCCATATGGAAAAACTTGGGAATACAGTGAATGGGCCACTCCAGCGGTCTTTAAGCTTGCTATGAGAAAATCTTAATCAAGTTAACGAAGGAGGAACTCGATCACCGACGTTGAACACGAACGCGGTTTTTTTGATTTTTGAGTCATGGATTCTCTTTGTTTTCTCTTTATAGATCAAAGAGTTTTCATAGGCATGATCACGAAGTTCATTAAGTTCATTGAGTTGAATTTTTCTGTGATCACCCGCTGTTTTAATATCAAAGTTTGTTATTCTTCAGGCCCAGTAAGCCTTTGAGCTTCGAGCTCGATCAGAAGATGACATGCCTTCCCGTACACTAACTTATATGGAGTACACCCGATGGGTGTTTTGTAAGCTGTGCGGAAAGCCCAAAGTGCATCATCTAATTATACCATCCAAGAGGCACGATTTTTTCTGCCCACGGTCCTTGTCCAGAATCCTTTTCAAACCACGATTGGATAACTTCAACTTGTCCACATTGTTTGTGGATGATACGCGGATGGAGAGACATAGTAACTCCGTAATTTTAACCATGACCTTGAAAATTATCATTGCAAAAATGGTTCCGCATTCAACTTATGAGATTGCAAACAGGGGCACCAATCGGGAGAAGAGAGATTTTATTTAAGAAATCTACAAAAAACAACTCGGGCATCATTGGTCTGGGAGTGCTTTTGCTTCAACCCTTTGATAAGTAAATCGCTGCCACGCGGATATATTTGATCCCTCTTTTTTTGAAAGACGGAACGGCCCATAAAGTCAATGGCCCCACAATGTCAAAGATTTCGCAAACTTGTGATTAGAGTTTTTGTGGCATCATCATCACGTTGCGAAATTTTGCCTGGAGAGTTGACAAATGTCACATCGGTGACAAAGTCGTTGGGCATCCTTGAAATTCTGGGCCAATAAAATCCTGAATCGAAAGACCTTTTTAGCTGTGTAAATTGCACCGTAGTGTCCCCCGATGGGTCCCTTGTGGCAAGCTTTAAAATGTCAAAAGCTTCTCTTCCCCGAAACACAACGCCAATTACTTGGTCTGCACAGATCATGAATAGAAAAAGGGGTCAGTCCCAAAAGTAGTGTTTGACGTCTTGAAAAACTTCCTTTGCTGTTGGGACACATCCCTTGATCACAAAAATTCCCCGCATGGTAGTATTGCAAAATCGGCAAACATGGGGCAATTATCACAACACGAAAGGTAACCCACCCCAAGTGTTTCGAGAAAAAGTTTCCGTAATTTCCTTTTTTTTCGAGCATCACTTTGATGGGGGTTTTTCCAATCTAGAAAAGGTAGGTCTGCGGCGAGATATTCAGCATCCTTTTTTATCAAACGGATAAAGACCTCAAATTCTTGGAGCAGCAAAATCCACCGGAGCAATCTTGGCTTAGCATCCTGCTTAGCAGCAAGTACTTGAGAGCCGAGTAGTTCCCGTAGACACTATGCTTTTGGATAAGACAAAATGCCCGGGAATTTCTCAAAAGCCATACCACTACGGCCATAATTCCTTTTTTCCGTTTAGTGTAATGTGCTTGAGCCCTCGGTCCATTAGTCTTGCTTTGCATAGTGTATCGGCTGGAAGTGCTTGGTCTTACGTTGCCCTAGGACTGCCCCTACAACAAAATCACTTGCATCACACATGATTTCAAAGGGCAAGTCCCAATCGGGAGCAACTAGAATTGGAGCTTGGGTTAACTTCATCTTAAGGGTTATCAAGATGCTTTCGCTGGCAATCCTTCGAGAAGATAAACGAGTTTCCTTTTCAAGGAGGATGGTTATAGGCCGGCGATTTGGAAAAATCCTGAATAAATCGTCGTAGAATCCGGCGTGAACCGAGAAAACTAGCGAATACCCTTAACTGTAGTGGGCTAGGCAATATTGCAATTGACATCAACTTTTTTTGCCTTGTCAACCTCAATCCCGATTTAGAAATCTATGGCCAAGGACTATGCCTACCCTTGACCATAAAGTGGCACTTTTCCCAATTTAGCACAAGATTGGTGTCTTCTACGATCTTTGAGCATTTGTCTCAATGGAAAAACAAGATGAGAAAGATCACCAAAACCTAGAAATCATACCATGAAGACTCCATGTGTTTTCTCAATCATAGTCATGAAAGAATGCAACCATACACCATTGGAACGTGCCTGGTGCATTGCAAACCAAAAGGCATGCGACGATAGGCAAAATGTCCCGTAAGGGCAGGTGAAGGTAGTCTTCTCTTGATCAAGTGGGTCAATTGGGATTTGAAAGTAGCCGGAGAATCCGTCCAAAAAGCAATTAGTGACTCATTTCAATATCCGCTAATCACTCAAGCACAGATCCATGAATGGTAAAAGGAAATGTTCCTTGTTTAACGAGTTGCATCATTGAGTTTTCGGTAATCGATGCAAACTCGCCATCCCGAACCGAACCTGTAGGTACAACTCATGTCATCATTTTTCACAACGGATAGCCCCCTTTTTAGGGGCACAATGAACCGGCTTAACCCAGGGGCTGTCAGAGATAAGGGTAAATTAACCCTGCTCAAGAAAGTTTGATTAACTTCTTGCTTAATAACCCATGGATATTGGGGTTTAACTCTTCTCTGTGTGAACTACGGTATGGCATTTTCCACCATCAAAATCTTATGGGGGCAAAAACTGTGGATCTATTCCCTTAATATCAGAAATCTTCCAGGCTATGGCACATTTGTGTGACTTGAGAACCTTGATTAAGGCGGTTTTATCCTCATCTTTCAAGTTTTTAGCGATTATGACGGGTAATTTGTCATCACCCTCCAAAAACGCATACCTCAAGATGGATGTTAAGTCTTTTGAGTTTAAGGTCGGAGGATTCTTCACATGAAGATTTACCTTTTCAGGAACATTTAATTTCACAAACTGGTGACAGAGGGAGAATTTGGGTCACTATTTATCACACTTAACAACTCCTCAAGGTAAATAGTATCCTCCCTCAAATCATAGATGTCATCAACACCCGGTGGGAGTAATGAATCATCAATTCAAGAAAATCCATACAATTATCTTCTATTAGAAAAACAGCACTTCCTCCGAAGGAGTGAGAGATTGGAGATCAAGAATCGATCGAAAGATCCCGAAGTAGAAGTGGGATGCCACTTTCAGAAGTTTCAAGTACTTTCTTGAACGACCAATTCTTCACAAGAACCAATGTCAATAACATCGACTCGGTTAACCTGTTTCCAAAGATATTGTAGGAGAGAGTTTGTAGTATCACCAACCTTTGAAAGTTACGGAGTGGTCATCATGTCGAAGGTCATCTTGTTCACCCGGGAACATCTATAAGGCACGTGCTGTCCTCAGAAAGTCTTCCTAAGATTAAAGGAGCCCGACAGATCGCCAAGTAATTCAACGACCACAAAATTCGGCAGAGAAAAAGAACGTTTCTCAACTTTCACGAAAACAGCCCGCAATGCCGGTGTGGAGTAGAAATCGAATCGCCGGATTCGGCAAGTTCAAGTATCATTCGAGTTTTGTGTCAAAGCTGGGAGACTTATGTTTTTAGTTCTTTCCAATGGAGTAGAGGCCAATAGGTTGATGCTTGCACCGAGATCGCCTAAGGCTAAGCCTTCGTTCCATCTCTGGAAAATCACAACGGTATAAGAAATCTAACCGGGGTCTCCAAGTGTCTCGGAACTTTTTTAGGATAAACCAGCCGAGCAAATTCTCGTTTACCCGGGTCCTTGTCAACTCAATTATCTTAATCCTTGTCATTGAGGAGCTTTCTAAACATTGGTGCAAAATTTGGGCATAGGTAGAGACATCCGCGAAAAACTTAGCTCCGAAAGGAGATTCCGAAAAATCTCCTAAATTTTGAAGCAAAGATTGTCCCTTTTCACTGGAACTTTTCTGGTTGGGCCCTGAAGGATAAGGCAATGGTTGGTTTTAGTCCTTTGGAACAACAACGGGTTTTCATGAAGTTTGGAACACCGAGGTTGGATGTTTCGGTGCTTGGTTTCACTGTTAATGCCTTTGTCAACCTCGTGTTTGTTGTTTTGTTCTCTTCCAAGCAACACCATTGCTAACCCGAAAGGTGATGTGAAAGCAATCACTACCCGAAGCGGTGTTTCCTATAATGGACCTCAAACTTCTTCTCCTAAAGAGACGGAAAATGAACCCGAGGTGACAAAGGATACGGTGCAACCAAGCACCGAAAACATCCAACCTCCGGTGGTCCAAACTCATGAGCCCGTTGTTGTTCCAAAGACTAAACCAACCTTGCCTTATCCTACAAGGGCCAACCAAGAAAAGTTCCGTGAAAAAGACAATCTTTTAGCTTCAAAATTTATGGAGATTTTTCGGAATCTCCATTTCGAGCTAAGTTTCGCGGATGCTCTCCTACATATGCCCAAATTTGCACCAATGTTTAGAAAGCTCCTCAATGACAAGGATAAGATAATTGAGTTGACAAAGACACCGGTAAACGAGAATTGCTCGGCGGTTATCCTAAAAAAGTTTCCCGAGAAACTTGGAGACCCCGGTAATTCTATACCGTTTGATTTCCAGAGATGACAATGCTTTAAGCCTTAGCGATCGGTGCAAGCATCAACCTAATGCCTCTCTCCATTTGGAAAGAACTAAGTCTCCCAGCTTTGACCAAAACTCGAATGATACTTGAACTTGCCGACCGAACGATTTCTACTCCAACCGGCATCGCCGAGGATGTTTTCGTGAAAGTTGGAACGTTCTTCTTTCCTGCCGATTTTGTTTCTTGATTACGGGCCGTATCCTCGGCTCCTTAATCAAGGAAGACCTATCCTTGAGGACAGCACGTGCCTTAATAGATGTTCACGGTGAACAAATGACCCTTAACATATGACCATCTGACCTTCAAAGTTGGTGATACTAAAACTCTCTCCTACAATATCATTGAAACAGTTAACCGAGTCGATGTTATTGACATTGCTTGTGAAGAATATGTTCAAGAAGTACTTGAAACTTCTGAAAGTGGCAATCCCACTTCTACTTCGGATCTTACGATCGATTCTCGCTCTCCATCTCTCACTCCCTTCGGAGGAAGTGATTTTCTAATGGAAGAAATTGATGAATTTCTTGAAAATGATGATTCAATACCACCGGGTGTTGATGGCATCTATGATTCTGAGGGAGATACTGTTTACCTTGAGGAGTTGTTAAGTGTGATCAATAGTGACCCAAATCTCCCTCCGTCACCAGTTTGTGAAATTAATGTTCCTGAAAAGGTTAAATCTTCATGTGAAGATCCTCCCGACCTTGAACTCAAAGACTTACCATCCCATCTTGAGTATGCGTTTTTGGAGGGTGATGACAAATTACCCGTCATAATCGCTAAAAACTTGAAAGATGAGGATAAAACCGCCCTAATCAAGGTTCTTAAGTCACACAAACGTGCCATAGCTTGGAAGATTTCTGATATTAAGGGAATAGATCCACAGTTTTGCACCCATAAGATTTTGATGGAGGAAAATGCCAAACCCGTAGTTCAACATCAGAGAAGAGTTAACCCCAAAATCCATGAGGTTATTAAGCAAGAAGTTATCAAACTTCTTGATGCAGGGTTAATTTACCCTATCTCTGACAGCCCCTGGGTTAGCCCGGTTCATTGTGTCCCTAAAAAGGGAGGCATAACCGTTGTGAAAAATGAAGACAATGAGTTGATACCCACTAGGTTGGTTACGGGATGGCGAGTTTGCATCGATTACCGAAAACTCAATGATGCAACTCGTAAAGACCATTTCCCTTTACCATTCATGGATCAGATGCTTGAGAGATTAGCCGGAAATGAGTACTATTGCTTTTTGGAAACGGATTCTCCGAGCTACTTTCAAATCCAATTGACCCACTTGACAAGAGAAGACCACCATCACCGGCCCTTACGGGACATGTTCCTATCTTCGCATGCCTTCTTGGGTTATGCAAAGCACCATGGCACTTCCTAAGGTGTATGGTTGCAATCTTTCATAGATCTTATTGAGAAAACCATGAAGTTCACGATGATTTCTCGTTTTTTTTGGTGACTCATTCTCATCTGTATTTTACCATTTAGACAAAAGGCTCCAAAGAAGTGAAGACACCAATCTTGTGCTAAATTGGAAAAGTACCACTTTATGTCCAGGAAGGAGCAAGTCCTTGGCCATAAGATTTCTAAATCCGGGATTGAGGTTGACAAGGCAAAAGTTGATGTCATTGCAAAATTGCCTCATCCCACTACAGTTAAAGGGTATTCGCAATTTTCTCGGTCACGCCGGATTCTACCGAACGAATATTATATTCAGGATTTTTCCAAAAATCGCCCGGCCTATAACCCACCTCCTTGAAAAGGAAACTCCGTTTATCTTCTCGAAGGATTGCATCGAAGCATTTGAAACCCTTAAGATGAAGTTAACCCAAGCTCCAATTCTAGTTGCTCCCGATTGGGACTTGCCCTTTGAAATCATGTGCGATGCAAGTGATTTTGCTGTAGGGGCAGTCCTAGGCCACGTAAGACCAAGACTTCACAACCGATACACTTATCAAGCAAGACTATGACCGAGGCTCAAGCACATTACACTACAACGGAAAAAGAATTACTGGCCGTAGTGTATGCTTTTGAGAAATTCCGGCCATATCTTGTCTTATCCAAAAGCATAGTGTATACGGACTACTCGGCTCTCAAGTACTTGCTTGCTAAGCAGGATGCTAAGCCAAGATTGCTCCGGTGGATTTTGCTGCTCCAAGAATTTGATGTCGTTATCCGTGATAAAAAAAGGAGCAGAAAATCTCGCCGCAGACCACCTTTCTAGATTGGAAAACCCCCATCAAAGTGAGCTCGAGAAAAAGTAAAATTAGGAAACATTTTCCTCTCGAAAACACTTGGATGAGGTTTACCTTTCGTGGGGAATGATAATGCCCCATGGTTTGCCGATTTTGCAAACTACCATGCGGGAAATTTTGTGATCAAAGGGATGTCGTCCCAACAGAAAAGGAAGTTTTTCAAAGACGTCAAACACTACTTTTGGGACGACCCTTTTCTATTCAAGATCTGTGGGCAGACCAAGTTAATTAGGCGTTGTGGTTTCGGGGCAGAAGCTTTTGACAGTTCTTAAGCTTGCCACAAATGTACCCACCGGGGACACTATGGGTGCCAATTACACACTAAAAAGGTCTTCGCTAACAGGATTTTAATGCCCAATAAATCTACAAGGATGCCCACGACTTTTGTCACCCGATGTGGACATTTGTCACTCAAGGCACAATTATCGCAACGTGATGAGAGCCACAAAACTCTATCCAAATTTGCGAAATCTTTGACAGTGGGGCATTGACGTTAATGGGCCGTTCCCGGCTTCCAAGAGGGAACAAATAATACTCGTGGCAGTCATTACTTATCAAAATGGGTTTGAAGCAAAAGCACTCCCCACCAATGATGCCCAGTTTTTTTGTAAATTCTTAAATCTCCTTCTCCCTTTGGGTGCCCCTCCGTGCATCATAAGTGATCGCGGAACCCATTTTTGCCATGACTACTTTTCAAAGGTCATGGATAAATACGGAGTTACTCATCTCTCTCCACGCTGTATCATCCACAAACAATGGACAAGTTTGAAGTATCCCAATCGTGGTTTTGAAAAGGATTCAGGAACTGACCCGTGGGCGAAATCGTGCCTCTTGGTCGGATAAATTAATGATCACTTGGGCTTTCGCACAGCTTACAAAACACCCATCGGGTGTACTCCATATAAGTTAGTGTACGGGAAGGCATGTCATCTTCCGATCGAGCTCGAGCACAAAGCTTACTGGGCCCTGAAGCATACAAACTTTGATATTAAAACAGCGGGTGATCACAGAAAAATTCAACTCAATGAACTTAATGAACTTCGTGATCATGCCTATGAAAACTCTTTGATCTATAAAGAGAAAACAAAGAGAATCCATGACTCAAAAATCAAAAACCGCGTGTTCAACGTCGGTCGAACGAGTCCTCCTCTTTAACACTAGATTAAAGATTTTCGCAAGGCAACTTAAGAACCCGCTGGAGGGGACCATATCCACTGAACCCAATTTTTTCCTATGGCACTTCGAGTTATCTCAAAACTCCGGGCCAAATTTCAAAGTGAATGGTCATCATTTGAAACACTACTTTGGAGGGGACGTACCAACCGAGGTTGTCCCGGATCTCCAGACATTCTCCATGGACCAATAAATTTGGGGGACGGGTCAAGGATAGCGACCTTAAACAAGCGCTTCGTGGGAGGCACCTCGCTATTTTTTTTTTTTTGTTAGTTTTTTTATGCTCTCAGTAGTAGTAATTAATTAAGTGTGTTTTTGTGTGAGAAGGCTTTCATTTTCCATAACCGTTGTTTTTGTCCCATGTTTTGTGTGCTTTGTTTTTGTATGTCCAATTTCCCCGGATTGTGAAGACACTCTGTCTCGCATATCTACATGAGTTTCAACTCTCAGCTTCATTTTGAAATCCAGTTCCAAAATCTAATCACTAATGGTTCTAGCTTTTGCATGGGGGGGGGGGGGGGGGGAGGGGGGGGGGGGGGGGGGGTGGGGGGGGGAATATTAAAAAAAAAACACTTCATAAACGGCCCTTAGATTTGCTAGGAACCCCGTTAAAAATCGAGGACGATTGTTTAGTTCTAGTATGGGGGGGGGATCTTCGAGTTGATTTTTACTGCAGTCGTTGTTATCACGCATCTCGTTTTACCACCAAATTTTTTGGCAAAAATACCAAAAACAAAATTGAAAAATTTTAAAAATTTCAAAAATAAAAGAAGGTTTTTGTCACAGTTTTGCTTTCCTAAATGGGTTAGAATGAGAAGTAATTTGAACTCGATCGGGCGTGTTAGCCCTAGCTAGTTCCTACTAAACTTCACTTTAGGCTAAGCTTTCACTGAATTCGATTGCTTCGAATTTTTTAATAAAGTGTGAAGAACAAAGAAGAGGGGGGGGGGGGGGGGTGATAGATTTAAAATATAAGATTTTATTTGCTGAGCAGATTCTTCTAAAACTAATATGAGTAACTTGTGGCATTTTCTCCCTTAGCTTCTAAGCACCTAATCACTAACGGCTCAATTCAATTCAACTAAGTCAATCAATGTTTTTAGAAAAAGCTTCAATTTGTAACTTGATTCTTAACGCAAGATTTTTCTGATTCCTTAGTAATTCGAAAGTTAAATGCCAAAGAAAGCAGGAATAAGTAGATGCAAAAATGCAGAATATGAAATAATGCCAAAAAAGCTTACATTTTGATTATATGGAACAAGTAAAAGATGTGTCCGTGATAGCCACACCGCTAACCGCGAGTGGGGGGTTCAAACTAGACAGCTTGATACTCTCGGGAGTGTGGTGTTGTGATAATCTCTCCAGGAAGTCGAGATCTAGGTGAGGGTTTAAACTAAGAACTTATCTTAGCACATTAGAGAAGAAGGGGTTGTTGTGATTTTCCCCACTACGCTAGCACGGGTGGTTGTTATTTTTCAAACTAAGAACACCCGTCGTTGTTGTGATATCCTACTAGGACGAGGCCGAGTAGTGTTTCAAACTAAGCAACGCATCCTAGCTTGAAAACTTATGAGTATAAAGATGAAGATGTGCAAAAGTCTACAAGTTAAAATCTCGTCTTTAAAATCAAGTTACAAGGCCTAAAAAGTTTTGCTTTGAGTCTTGATTCATACCTTGAATCACGACTATGGCGAAATAAGATATCATGGTTGAAGTGAAATGAGTACACACATTTAAAATCATATACTCATGTTGGGAGTTAAAAGTTCACAAGTCATAAGTATGAGTGTTTAGCATTTAGACTTATATTGACATGATCTTGTTTAATTGCTTGGTTTGGAGCTAGTGAAAAATCGGGGACGATGAATTTATCGCAGACATCCGTACTGTCACTTGACATTTTAGGATTTAATTTTAGAACACATGCTGCTGACGTCACGCCTACATCACCTATGAATAACAGCCATCAGATATAATTTTTGCCAAATGAATTAAGGAGTAAAAATGCATTGACACGCGACTTGCTCTTATTCGCTTATTCCAAAATAATGCGCTGTCACTTGACATGTTAGGATTTAATTTTGGAACACATGCTGTTGACGTCACGCCTACATCACCTATACATAATGTTTCAATTTAATCTTGGGCTTTTAAAAATGCTTGTTGGCTTTAGCATGTTTAGGTTGGTTGGTATGTGTTTAATTACACATACCTTTTACCTTTAAAAATGAGCTAAAATAACCAAAAACGGACTTAAAATGCCAAATATATGCTTGTTTTGCTAATTGTGTTGTGCAGGAACGGATAACTAAGAAAAGGACGAAAAACGAAGCCAAAACGACAAAAACGGACTCGGAATGGAAAAGCAGGAAAAGACAAAGTCAAAGTCTAAGCCCAAGTGTAGAAAAGTCAACCCCGAAGCCAAAAGTCAAGAAAAACAAGTTTAGGGACTAAACTTGTAAATCCCTAAACTTATATTTAAAAAAGAAATTAAGAGAAAAGAAGAGAAGGGTGAAAACTGTCAATAAGGGAAAGATATACTCCAAGGACCAATTCTGCCAAGTCCAAAGACTTATAACCACCAAGGACGTGTGATGCAAAGAGTGTTATAACTTTTGGGGACTATTTCTGCCAAGTCCCCAAAACTATAACAACACAAGGACGAGTGGTGAAATAAAACTTATCACTTTGGAGGGCCAAACTTGCCAATCTCCCAAACCTTTGCCTGTCACCCCCAACCTTTTTATAACACCCTTTCTCCCGCCTTTTTCAAATCCCAACCAATCACGGGTTCACTCCCTTCCTTTTACCCTGCAACCATAACTAAACCCATGGATTTTAAGCCCCCTCCTCCTCCACTAAACTTTCCCAGCTGTAAGATTGCCAAGTTGGCAATCCCACAACTCCCCAAGCATGATTCGACGGCTCGGATGGCTTCTAAAGAAACCCAAGGAATTTGAAGGGCCAGGATGTGCTTTCCTTTGCACTCTCACAACAAACACAACTCACTTGTTGTGTCTACAAAGAAACACAAGTGAAAGAAGACAAGAAGAAGAAGACTAGTCGTATTTTTCCTATATAAATGAATGTAAGCCATTGTGGCTAGAGAGTAGTTTTTAAGTAGTTTTACAAGTAGCTTTTCAGTTTTAAGTTAGTTTTTAAAAGTTTAAAAGTTTTTATTGTACTTGTACTTTGATTTTAATGAAATTCAGTTAAGGTTTTTTACTTGTGTTCTAAATTTCAAGTGCTTTCAAAAAAAATCTTTTAAGCTCTTGATATAAGCTGTTGTTATAACCTGTTCACAAATTTTTTTTTTTACAAAACTTAAAAAGCAAAGTTACTGTTCTATTAAAAAGCTTGGATGAATAAGCTGATGTGGATGGCTTATTGGGTATTGGCTTAGATTAAGCTTAATTATAAGCATGGGTAGGATTTAGAGCTTAATTAGGCTTCAAAAAAAATCCTTTTTGAGCAAAGGATCAAAGGTACCTTTTCTTTCAATTTTTGCTTATTACTGTAGCAATAAGCTTATTTGGCTTATTTTCTTAGCTTACTACTGTTTTTGTGCTTATTAGTGTTAATTTATGCTTAAGTTTGTTTGTTAGTACTTTTCATTTCATTATTATGCCATTTGCCTCACATACTGGTCTAAGTGTTAATTCTGTTCTTACGGGCTTATTGTCGAAATTTTAATGTGATTATTTGTCTTGATTTTTTATCTTTTTTATATAGTCCTAAAGTGTTTAAGTATCATTAGTGTTTTTAAAATTTCAGTTAACTTAGTCTTATAAGTTTTTAAAACCACTTTCAAAAACTTAAGGGATGTTTGGGTCAACACTTAAAACGGGTCAAAATGGCTTTGTGTTTGGGTTATGGTCACTCAAGTAGATTAAGCTTAAGCATTAAGCTTGTTTGAAGCTGTTTGCAAAAGTTTTCAAGTTTAAAAATTGTTTTTCCAAGCTTTTCTAAGTCACTTTTTTTAAACTGTGAATTTTAAGCAATGTTCAAGTGCTTATCTAGATAAGCACTTGGATCTTAAGTTTTAGTGTTTAAGAAGAGTGTCTTTGTGTGTTTATTTCAAGCTGTCAACACCTTTGGTCTTTTGACTTTGTTGAGTCAAATACACCCAAACGGTGTTTATTTTAAGTGCAGATTTAAACAAACTAAAGTCCCTTTTTCACTGTCAAAATTCAGCAGTTTTAAATGAGTTCTTTAAAAGTCAAAATGGTGTGCACCAAGTCTACTTCATAGTGACTGATAGCTGTTCACGCCTTATTTTTTTAGTTTTGAGCTTATTTGACAGCTTTTAAAAAGCTAGTCAAATAAGCCACTTGTGTTAAGCTTTAATCTCCCCTGGTGCAAATGGAGATTTTTTAAGCCCTCTTTGCTTAAGCTTTTAGTGTACAACAGTATAATTTCTTGGCTTATTTTGAAAGTCTATAAGCCTTTTGATAAGCCCTTTTCTTTTCAGCCCTTAGCAAGCTTATTTGATGGCTTATTTTTAAGCTCAAACTAGTCCTTTGACTGTTTTAGCCTAGTTAGTGTTAGTGTAGGACTGGCTTATTTTTCTTTAGGGCTATACTCGCTTTCTTTATAAGCTCATTGCTTGCTCCTAATAGTTTTAGGTAGTTTGTAAGGCTGTGATTGGCTCTATTCTCCTTTTTCTAGATTATTTGTCCAAAAGGTTAAGCTTTTAGCCAGTTAAGCTTGTTTCAGTTCTGTCATTAAGCCATTTATTAAGCTTTATTTAGTCTTAGCGCTTGTTAAGTCATTGAGTGCTTATTAGGCTAGCTTAGGAGTCCCTTTAGCTTATTTTGTCCATGTCCTAGCTTATTTGTCCACCATAGTTCAAATGACTTAGTATAAAACTAGCTTTAAGCTAGTTTAAGCATTCTGTCATTTTTAAGCTTATTTTTAAGCTTATTTAAAGCTTTTCATAAAAAGTCGTAGTTGACAAAGTTGTTAAGCCCCACGAGCTTAACAACTTTGCTTCACAGAGTTTTTCAAAAAAAAAAAAAAAAGAGGGAAAGACAAGGGGCCCGGGTGAGCAAGACTCGAACCCGGTACCCCTCGATACAGTCCCCCTTTTTACACACTCATACCGCTGCGCCCTTGGGTCTTTTTCGTTAAAGACTCAAGGGCCTTAATACTTATACACGTTTTTGGCTTTAAAGCTAATAAGCTGTTACAGCTTATTTGAGGGCTTATTTATAAGCCAATTTTGTGTTTCTTATTTTTCGTAGGATTGTTATAGTATAAAGTATTTTTAGTAAAATTTTCAGAATTTTTCGAAGTCATTTAATATTTTTTATAATTTAATTTAGTTAAAAGTTTTAAAAATTCATAAAAAATACAAAAATTGTCAAAAAAATATTTTTCTTTTTTAGAAAATTTTCTTTAGTCATATAGTTTGTAGGAAAATTTTAAAACTTTTCGTAGGGTCATTTTTTGTAACTTTTTGCATTTTAAAGATCGGTTCCGGTGTGCCGGTTTTTTTGTGTTGGAATCGTTTTTGGTGTCAAACGAACTCCGTTTTCAGGTCTTAGTCTTTTTATTCTTCGCTTATTTGTTCCCTAGAGTAGTTTAGAAGCCAAAAAAATTTCTTCGTAGGGCAATTTTGATGTGTTAGGTTTTTCCCACCTTTGTTACGGGATTCGTCGCTTTCGTTTATTAGCTTAATTTCGTTAAATTTTTAGGATTTTTCTTAAACACGTTTTGGTTCGTTATTGTTGAATTTGACCTTTTCCACACTCTCAAATCAATTTTCTCATTTCTAACTCCATTTTCCCGTCTGTATCGATTCTCAGTCCAGCTCGTTGGGGGATAAACGACCCGGGAACATTCTATACTACTTCTCGGTTTTATTGATTCTGCTTTTAGACTATCCTAACTATATATATTTTATATTTTATTATATATTATATATATTTTAAGGTGTAGATTGGCAGCAATCATACTTCTATACCCAACTCGAAGATCATAGGATATCACATAGATTCAGATAAGTTAACTTTTCAAAAGGGTGCTTTTTCACCTCAATGAAGGTTTCTTATCCACACTATTCTTCATTGTCTTAGCCCAAAGAAGACTGCTTGGGAGCAGTTTAGTAGTAACATTGCAATTGCTGTTATCTGTTTAGCTACTAATAGGAAATTTAATTTTTCTAGGTTGATTTTTGAGCATATGGTGTCTAATATTTCAAGCCCCGCATAAGTTTTTAATATACCCTAGGTTCATTCAAATATGCTTAGATATGCAGAGGAAACAACTTCAACAACACTCAAGAACATATCCAGTACCCTCTCTGAGCATCAAAGTTTTTAACAATATGAAGAGGCCTACAAAGGGATATTCAGGCCAAGATGTTGTTTTATTCCCTACTATGCTAAATGTTTCTGAACCTTCCACTTCACCTTCAAGAATCACATCCTCACCTTCCCACTCACCTGAACCTTCACCTTCCCACTCACCTGAACCTTCAATCGAACACTCACCTGATCAAACCACTGTTGTTGTTTCCTTCCCATCTCCAACACAACCAATCCAACCATCACCTGGAGCAGAACAACATATTCCTACACCCCATGACTCACCTCTTCATGTTGTTCACTCACATGGAAGTGATGAGGGTAGCTTGAACTAAATGACTTGATGAATTTGGTTACCAAACTCTCTGAGAGAATTGGCGTCTTGGAGGATGATTTGAAGAAGACCAAACTCACTTACAATGCTGCTGTCACTAAGCTTATTCTAAGGGTAAAGAAATTAGAGGCTAAAGTCATGGCTGGTACAACAAGGAAAAGAGCTCGGGTTATCCTTTCTAAAGATGATGAAGATGATTCTTCCAAACAGGGGAGGAAATTATCTGATGCAGAAGTTCAAGAGAAAGCATGCAATGAAACTGAACCTATTATTCAAGAAGTGACTCCCACTGAAGTCATTCAAGATCAAGGAAGCAATGAGAAAGGAAATTCTGAAGTTAGTACTGCTGGAGCAACAAAAGGTACTGCTAGTGAAGTTCTAGTGGTTAGTACTGCTGAGGTGAATGTTAGTACTGCTGGAAGAATTGTTACTTATAGGAGAAGGAGTGAAGAGAAAAGGACAAGAAAATACAAGGGAAAAGCAATAATGACAGAGCCTGAGCCCAAGAAAAAGTCTAAGAAGGAGCTTGAACAAGAAAGGTTGAGTTTTGCTGAAGTCATTAGACTGTAAGAACAAATGGATGAAGAACAAAGGGCACAGATTGCAAGGGATGAAGAAATTGTTAAACAATGGAATGAAGAGGAAGAGCAAAGAGCTATGTTTGAAGCCAAGTCAACTAAGAAGATAGATTGGAATGATCCTTCAGTCACAAGGTATCATGCTTTAAAGATGAAACCAAATACAGTTGCCCAAGCAAGGAGGAATATGGTTAAATACTTGAAGAATCAGGAAAACTACAAGATTAGTGATTTCAAGGGAATTTCTTATAATGAGATTAGGTCAATTTTTGAAAGGGTTTGGGATTTCAACCAACATATTGAGCCTATGTATTTAGAGCATGGAAGTGAAAGGATGAAGTCTCCTAAAAAGATTAAAGAAGAAGATGTTGATGCACAAAAGAAAATGCAAGAAGTTTCTAAAGAATCTGGAGCAAAAAGAAAGAAATCTCTTCCTAGAAAAAGGTCAAGGAGTACTGTTAAGAGACAAAAGATGGAGCTAGATGATGAGAAGGAAGATCTCAAAGGATATTTAGACATAGTTCCAAGAGAAGATGCTGCAAAAGATGTAGAATCTCTATCTACAAAATATCCGATTGTGGATTAGAAGACTTGTGTTCTGACAGAAAATTTCATGTATTATCAAATCTTCAGAGGAGATGGCAGTTCCAAGAACTATAAGATTTTGAGTGAGATGCTTGAAGACTTTGATAGATAAGATGTTATGGACTTACACAGGCTAGTCAAAGAAAAGTATAGTGCTTCAAGACCAGAAGGATATGATTTGATGCTTTGGGGAGATTTGCATACTTTATTTGAGCCTGATGAAGAAGATGAAATATGGAAGAATCATCATGAATATAATGTGATAAGTTGGAGTCTATATGATTTTTGTGGTATTCACATTTTACTGATGCAAAATGGTATAGCCATACATATGCTGACAGAGAAGAAATATCCTCTAAGTCAAGAAATGCTATCAAAGATGCTGAGAAAGAGATTGGAGGTTGATCATGAAAGTACACAAGCATATGAACTGTTGGTTCCCTAATTCACACAAACATATATAGATCTAAAGAGATCTTAGAGAGAGAAAGTTAGAGAGAGAGAATAGTTGAGAGAGAAAAGGAAAACACACTAAGAGTGT